>VMDO01006535.1:0-99415 GCA_007922755.1 Pedetes capensis
ATATATGAAAATTGTCACAACGAAAAGCATGTCAAAATGAATCACATTATGATGTACATTAAAAATTTCTAATAAAAAAAATGTTAAGAGGTTAAGAGGATAATAAAGGAATATTATGAACAAAAAAAAAATGATATATGAGGCAAATGAAGTCCCTGTCCTCCAGGGAATATATATTCTAATTGGGAAGAACTCAGGCAATAAACTAACAAATGCTGTAATTTTAGTGATAGGTACTACGAAGAAAACTGGAAAGGAGAAGAGGTAGGAGCACTATTTTAGATTGGAAGGCCAGGGAGGGTCTTTCTAAGGAGATATCTGATTGGAAGTTCAAATGATGAGGAGAACCAAGGGAGGCAAAAAATCAGATGGGAGAGTGTTTCATTGTTGGGATTCCCAGGGGGATAGAGAGTATCCCAAACACGACCGGTTTTAGGAGCTCATCTAGTCCACTTGGAGGATGGGGCAAAATAGTAACTGGTCACCTTTGCCATACATCCAGGTATGTCATTCTTCCCCTCACCCACTGAGTGGGCCAAGATGGCACCTAAGGTATGGTAGCATCTAAAGCCCCCCTGGTGCCCGACTGGTCATTTCTGATCCAACCCTGTTCCTCTGATTGGCTGGCTATCAGGCCATATAAACTCCAGAGCTCAGAGATCAGCAGCCATTCTGAACACCACCCAAGATAAGCTTACTGGGTCCTTGTGGTCCCTTAAGTGCCCAAGGCCCATTTACTCATCTGCCTAGCCTAGCCTTCAGCCTTCCTCCGACCTGCCTTCATCTACTTCAACCCACCTGCCACCTCTATCTCACCCCAACCTCTACAATGCTGGATATCCTACACGGACTGACAGGTTCACGAGGCAAGACTCTGGGAGTCAAGCACAGGGCCCCAAAGTGGCGAAATCTGCAAGCTGGAAGGCCAACAACACCTGGGAGGCTCTGCCCCAGTGGCAGAGACAGCAGCTGAGTGCTTCCCTTCTCCAACTCCCCTTTCCTGTCTCCCTAATCCTCCATTCCTTTCTTGTCCTTCATGAATAAACCCCTGTCCTTCTATCCTGTGCATGACACTCTGTTCTCCGGCCATAGCCTTGCTCTGTTCTCTGGCCACAGCCTTGCCACGAGGTGCAGTATCATGGCACCCACCTCTTGCCTCCACCTACAACACAGAGAGAGAGAAACCCCTGGAAGAACTCGGCATTTCATGTAGAGAAAACAGCAAATATAAAGGGTTAAAAGGGGAGAATAAACTTAATGCTTAAAAATTAGACAGAGCGCCAGTACAGATGGAGTGGAATGGGAATGGGACAAGTAGATTAGAAAGTGGCATAGAATGTGGCCAGAGAGACTGGCTGTGGCCAGATCACCTGGTAGGCCAAGAAAAATTTTGGACTTTATGCCAACTCCAATGGAAAATAGGAGTGAAACAATCTGATTTCAGTTTCCAAGAGATCACTGAAGCTGGCAAAATAGTGGGGTGTAAGATGGAAAAAAAGGGGATCCAGGCAAGACACTATGATGGAAGTCTAGGTAAGAAATGACAAGAGATCAGATCAGGGTGGTAATGAAGGAAATGGAGAAAAGTAGATGATATAAAGCTTTCACAGGGATAGCACTTGACACATCGTAAAACTGAAAAATATTCAAAGCCAATAAGCACAATACTTTGTAATGACAATATTATAGATGGGAAAAATTAAGACTTTAAACATATCTTGTCATAAAATTTGCCCAGTTACCATAAAGTCTTATACTACAGCATTAATTTTCATCATTTGTGTAATACTGAAAGTAACATACAGAATTTGAAATTTTCTACACACTAATGTACAGTTAATGGTAAAATAACAACAAACTTACATGTAATATTCCTGCAATTTTAGATGTATAGCCTCGTGGCCTCTCTTTATCTTTAAACCTAAAAGCAACAGCATTTAAGTCCTAAAATAGAAAGTTAATTTAATTAGACATAAGTTCATTGTTATCTAGATAATACATTTTTTAAGTTTATCGTTTCAACTATAAACTCTACTCCAAACTTAACTTTATCACACTTCCTGAAAAATCAGCTATGCTTGATTTTGGAATGTATAGAATAGGGAAAGAAAACTTAATGTGTATAAAACTCAACCTATCACGTAGGCTTAAAATCAAAGTAAATGAAGTAAATAATTTTGGATGAAAATAAATAAATACAGAATATGATTCTATAGCCTAAATTGCTGAAACTATTAGTCAAAGAATTAGAAAAACTGTGTGAAAGAATCTTGTGAGATCTAGTAATTGCACAGATGATGATTTTGGTGGCCCATTCCTAGACATGCAGCCAGATTAGAAGTTACTGTCATAATTTCCACAAGAAGAGATTACACCTTTAAATTTCTACCTAGTTAAAGAGGATGTTTCTCAACCTAAAATGCATCTCAGAATCATGACAGGACTTAAATAGAAGTATATATTAACAATTTTTTTTCAAAAAAGGCTTTAAAATTTGGAAGACAAACATCTTGTTTTATACTTAAAAAAAAAAGGTAGCTAGGCTTTTCTATACATACAATATAGTCACTTTAAAGAACACAAATTACACATGAAACAATTCACTATTTCTTTGAAAGTTTGCTATAGATTTTTATTACCAGATCTGAAAATAACTTCAAGCAGCTTCAGGTAGGGAGTAAGCTAAGCCCTGAAAAATATGAACTTAACAAACTTTTGGTTTTCTTCTAAGGGATAGAAAAGCAACCCACTTTCTTCCCTTTTCCCTCCTAAAAAAAAAAAAAAAAAAAAAAAAAATCCATGATGCCTTAACCCCTAATTGTGCCCCAAGTAGCAATTCAGACTAGTACAACTAAGCCTTAACTAATACTACTACACATTACAAAATTTTAGACTTTAATTAGGGAAAAAAAAAAAAAAAAAAAAGCTTTTAAAGTTTAACTGGACCTGAAGTTTAAACTAATTCACATATATTTGTTTTTGAAAAATAGATTCCTTAAGAAAAATTTTGGTGAAACAAAAGTACCTTGCACTCTTGGAAAACCCATTCTTGAGGTCCTTCTGCACGTAACTTCTGAATGTATTGAAACATGTGCAAAATTATATCTTCAACATGTACTGGAAAAAAGGGGCACACTTAAAAACCATTCAGTCCTTGAATCCTTCAAAGCAGTGAGCTCACTCCTAAGGTAAAGTCAGGTAAGTGGAATATGGTCCCTCTTAGATAAATGGAATCCTGACCTTGCTGAGTCTGGTTTTAGATGTCCCGCATGTGGCCCTCTTGCTCAGGTATATGTGACAGAAGGGGTATTGGGGCAGTAAATGAGCAAATGAAAATCCAAGTACACATTTTACAAGTGCAACATAATGATGAGTTGTTAAAGGGGGAAAATCATCCACACAACAAAGGCCAACTCACACATGAATAATACAATTGATAAGTTGAATAAATTAAAATATTTATAATTGTTCAACATAAAACAGATCCACAGTATGAAGAAAGTGAAAAGTAAATCACAGCAAGTGAATTTTCATTCAAAAGCAAAGAGGCCAACCAATACTTACATAATCCTTCCTCAGTTAAGTCCACATTAATGATAAAAAACATAAAACCTCGGGCTCCTTCCTTCTGTCCACCAACCAGGGTATTTACCCAGCCTGCAACATTGAAAGAAAATGAACATGATTACATGTGTGGCTTCTTTCATGACAAGGGACTTTAAAAAAAAGTTCATACTATATGTTCTAAGAATTTAGAATGGACCTCTTATTTTAAAAAATCAGTTTAGAAAAGCAGTTTTATACTAAAGGATTTTATGGGGTGGAAGCTTTCCTAAAGATTCCTCAAAGGTGGGTGTGGTGGGGCACACCTGTAATCCTAGCACTCTAGAGGCTGAGGCAGGAGGACTGTGAATTTGAGGCCAGCACAGGCTACACAGGAAGACGCTGTCTCAAAAAAAGCATGCATGTGTACACACACATTCCTCAAGTCAATTCCAGACAATGGCTGAATACAGTGCTTAAATGTAAAAGCAAAGACTAAGAGCTGGGAAGGGCTTTGGAAATCATCTACTGTCAAGATCCTATACCATTCTGATTGGATAGATCAGAGCATTCAATAGATAATACATTTTTTAAGTTTATTGTTTGAACTATAAACTCTACTCCAAACTTAACTTTATCATACTTCCTGAAAAATCAGCTATGCTTGATTTTGGAATGTATAGAACCCCACTTATCAAATAAGTGATATGTGCTAACTGTTTCACAGAGATGGTAAAGAATATCTTATTTAAAACATGTTGGGGATATAACTCAGAGGTAGAGCACTTGTCTAGCATGCAGAAGGCCTGGGTTTGATCCCAACATATGTAGTGATATCTTTCGAAATATCCAACCCTCACTACTCAATACTGAAGGGTAAAACAAACTATGAAAAAAGCCCCAGAGCAAAAAACAAAAGCATGCTAACAATCACCACTTTACTCATTAACTCCAAGTAGCTTTAGGTGAGAGTGTTCCTTGACAGGAAAATAGGAGAAAATGAAAACCAGAGTGATAGGTGGGGTACTACACTTATAATGTGATGCCCAAGACACTTACCCTTTGATTTAAGTTCTGATAACAGACTCCCAGGACCTTCATGCCCAATCAGATGACCAAGATAATGACCAGGATTTGATTTATAGTATTTCTGGAGGTCAGGTATGGGAAATGTCACATAAAGATTCCTAATGTCCTTAATGGGCACAATTTTATAAAGTTGCTGGGAAAAAAAATCACCAAAGATTCATTATATATAACTCCTATTGAATAAAATATTTACAAATTATGAAGAATATTGATTTCAATGAATCAAGTGCCAGACTACAAAAAATGACCACAAAGAAATAAATGAATCAGGCTCTCTCTTGTTGTTATTGTTAGGTGTTGGTATCCGACTCAGTGACCCTACATACAACAGGTGGAACACTATTGTTACTACTTCTCTGCTATTCGTAGGGTTTTGAATCACAGATTATTTTGGGGGAGTGGGTTGCTCGGTCTTTCTCCCAAGCCTACAGCACTTAGTGTTCCCAGGCAGTCTGCTATCCAAGTACTAACCAGGCCCGACCCTGCTTAGCTTCTGAGATCTGGTGGGATCAGATGCCATAGTGGTACAGCTGAAGGAAGCTCTCTCTTAGCTGAATTTTATTATAGTAGGTAAGGGATCCATATTTGGTCTCCAGAATCCTGAAACCAGACACTTTTGTATGCTTGCATTATAACAGCTTTAATAGTCTGCCAAGGTTGCAGTTACCAAAGCTACTTTTAGCAGGCAAAGATCAGAATATGTTGATATTTTTTTGTGTGATACATGTTCCTGATACACGTAAAATTGATTAGATTTGATTATCCTGTCAAATACGTTCACAAACTGAAAAAATACCAGAAATATATATACTTACTTTAAGATGTTCTTCTTGGAAAGGGTGTTCAGGAAATTCTGGCAATGGGACATTTTTATTCTCTACTTCAGAAAATAACTTTACCACCAAGTTAGTCAAGTCATCTAAAGATTCTACAAGAAAACAGACATTGAAAACAGAACTTATCTAATCATAACATAAAGTAGGTAATATTTAAGAATGTAGGATGTCCTGAAATTTCTCAGAGTTTTAAAAGGAAAACCCGGGGCAAAAAAACCTCAAACATCAAAAACAAAACAGAACACGCCCACACATCTGGTAAAGATGAAACAGCTAAATCCTATTAATGCCTATATAACTTCTAAAGAAGCTAAACAATATTGATAATGATTATGCCTCACAAATACCTACCTTTTCATTGTATAAAAATCTGAATACTCAAAATATTCACAACATTGTTTCAAAAACATTTTCTTGCAATAAATTTAAAACAAATATTAGAAATGATAACAGCGCATTTGGAAAAATGACTATAATTCCCAACAGGTACATACTAAAATATTACCAGAGAAATTATAACATTAACCTTATACTCAGTCTAAGCTTATTACTATAAGTGAAATGTCAGAGTTTATTAAGTGATTGATTTTTGAGGAAGATAGTATAAAATGATGAAAAAACTCCTAGGTGTGTCAGAGATAGGGGAGTAGGAGATTTGGATTCTAACCCCAGCTTCATTAACTGTGACCACTGACTACCTGGACAAATTGCTAATCACTCTAGGTTCTACTATAAAAAGGAACTTATGTTTGGGGGCAGTAACACACACCTGTAATCCCAGTGATTTGGGAGGCAGAGGCAGGAAGATAGCAAGTTCAAGGCCAGAGGCAGCATGCATAACAGAAAAACCTTGTCTTAAAATAAAAAATTTTAAAAGGGGCTGGAGATGCAACTCAGTGGTAGAGTACTTGCAAAGTACATATGAGGCCCTGAGTTCAATCCCTCAGTACTACAAAAAAAAAAAAAGGAACCTAGGTAAGATATTCATGTGTTTGCTAAGATCTAACATTATATGATTCTGCATCGTAATGCGTTAAAGTCACTTAAAGAGTTTCAATATTGATACCATACCATCACCACCACTACCGCTGCCACCACCACCCCACCCAGTACAAAAGAGCAACCCTATTCTGTGATTATTACTTAAAAACCAAAATAATGATAATTTGACAGAGGAAAACAATATATTATCACCAGTTAATTTACATTTAAAAAAATCAATGTTTGTTGTTCACAAATGGTTTCTCCGGTTTATTATCCTCTGACTTTTAAATGTTATTTATAGGTTTTTTTGAATTGCTATAGGGTCAAATCTGTCACTCTTTTTTTTGTGTGTGTGTGTGTACTGGAGGTTGAACCCAGGGCCTCGCGCTTGCATGCTCTGCAAGTGCTGGACCACTGAGCTGCACTCCCAGCCCATTTTTTTACTTTTTGAGACAGGGTCTTGCTAAGTTAGGCAGACTGCCTCTGGTCTCGAACCTTCAATCCTCCTGCCTTCGCCTCCCGAGCCGCTGGGTTTATAGGCGTGCGCCACCACACCTGGCTCACTCTTCCTTCATACTTCCTTTCCTTGCTTTTATATGCTTAGAACATCTACTTGTACTTTATATGTTCTTCAGGTCTCCATTTAAAGCCACTAAACTTCTTTTTGGAACACACTGAGTTAAAACATTCTCATCTACATATTGTTCAACAAGTAGATGATTTTCAAAAGACTCTGAGGAGATAAATAGCTACATCTTCCAATAAATTGCTACCTTCTTCCAATGCTGTGAAGAGGAAAAGTGGGAAAACGCTTACATTATCCAATTCTATGAAAAATTTAAAGAGTTCTTACCTCGACCTAAAACACAAATAGCCATTAAATTGGATGAATAATAAGTAGAATGGAATTTCAGTAACTCCTGTCTTACATCAATGCCTTCCTGGTTGGGTCGAGTCTCTAGAGTATATTTGTTACCTGAAAGGGAAGAAAACATATTTCTTAGTAAAAGCAAAATTTGTGGAATTTAAAGTTTTATTAATTATTACTGACACTGCTATACGATGAACTTAAGAAATGGAGTTCAAACTAGCACACACTATCACTAGTCAAATATGTTTGAAGCCAAGGTAGGTAAATAAGACAGTATGGTATAAACTTGTAACATCTGTTTTGGTGGTGGTTTGTTTTTTCAGACAAGGTCTCACTACAGAGCCTAGGCAGGCCTCAAACTATCTTCCTGCTTCTACCTCCCAAGTGCTGAGATTACAGATGTGTATTACCATGCCCACTGAACTAACATTTTAAAGTAAAATTTTCCATGAAGAACTAAAAATGCTTATAAAAATTATGCTTTGGGGGCTAGGTGTGTTTGCACATGCCTGGAATCCCAGCACCTGGAAGGATGAAACAGGAGGATTTCAAGTTCAAAGGCCAGCCTGGGCTACAAAACCACAATAAACAAAGCTCTTTAAAATCCCTGAGATAGGTATTTTGAGCACTTTTAAGACAAAATGAATCTGGGTGCAGTGGCATATGCCTGTAATCCCAGCAATTGGGAGGCTAAGGCAATAGAACTGACATGAGTTTGAGGCCAGCAACAACAACAAAAAAAGACAAAATGAGATCCTCATGGCTTCTGTTCACACTTACTTTAATTTTCAGTTGCCTATGCCCTTCATAATTACTTGAACAGAGTAACTGAGGGAACTTTTTGGAACTTGCCAAGTTACTTGTGGAAAAAGAAAAGAAAAAACTTACTATTTTGAGCTGAAGCATTAAATTTGTGATGTAAATTCTCATGGACTTGATCTAGACTGGTAAAAATAGGATGCAATGCTATTTTTATAAGTCTCAAGTGATGTAGTGCCACTATGAGCTCTTATGAAATTTTTATAACACAATTAAGGTAAAATATGCATGTTAAAAAGAATAGTGAAACTCTAAAAACGACCTTCCTAATAAAGACTTTGCAAATTAGAGACTAGAAGATGAAATTCCAATGATTATTATCTTTCCTAAATGGCATTTTGACTAGAAATATCATAACATGCTAGTATAATAATTCTTACTATTGGTCCTGCTTGCACTACTAAATGGGATTCTGCTTTTCTCCTGCAGAAATAAAAATAATAGAACATGCTCTTGACATGGTTTTTTTTTCTTTTTTTTTTTTTTTTTGTGGTACTGGGGATTGAACCCAGGGCCTCGTGCTTGCATGCTCTGCAAGTGCTGGACCACTGAGCTGCACCCCCAGTCCATTTTTTTGCTTTTTGAGACAGGATCTCACTAAATTACACAGACTGCCTCTGGTCTTGACTTGCGATCCTTCTGCCTCTGCCTCCCAAGCAGGTGGGATTACAGGGGTGAGCCACTGCGCCTGGCTCGTTCTTGACATGGTTTATTTTATTTTTCTATTTCTACAATGGCTGAAGAACTGGCATTGGGAGAGTATTCCTCTTTTCATTAAACTGGATGGCTATAGTTAAACACCAGATGGCAATATCAGATCCAGTCTTTAGCTCAGCAGTGGTGCACAGAACTTAGTCAAGATTGATGCTCCAGAATGCTTGAATCAACAGATCTAGTGAAGAAAAAATGTGCATGTAACAGCCTAGCAAGTGCTCGTTGCCCATTGCTAGTGGCAAAGCAATCATATATATTCACTGTCCACAAGTAGTCCACTACTACCCAACTTCCCAGATTCTTTTTTTTTGGGGGGGGGGAGGTACTTGGGAGTTGAATCCAGGGCCTCTACCACAGGGCTGCACCCCTAGGCCATTTTTATTTTGAGTCAGGATCTCACTAAGTTTCGCAGGCTGCCTTTAGCCTCAATCTTGTGATCCTCATGCTTCAGCCTCCTGACTCACCAGGTTCTTAATAAATTCTCTCCTTTCTTATCCAGTTCAATACCATATCTGCTCTACTCAGGGTTATAAGACACCCTTTCATTCTACCTGAGAGGTTCAGGTGCTATTTTTTTTTTTTTTTTTTGGTGGTACTGGGGGTTGAACTCAGGGCCTAGCCTTCACGTGCTTTGCAAGTGCTGGACCACTGAGCTGCACCCCCAGCACATTTTTCACTTTTTTTTTTTTTGAGACAGGGTCTCAATAAGTTACACAGACTGCCTCTGGTCTCAAACTTGCGATCCTCCTCTTGAGTCGCTGGGATTACAGGCATGCACCACCATGCCTGGCTCAGGTGCCATTAAAAATATCCAGTGTCAACTCCTCAGGAAAAAAAAAAACAACTGGGGGAGGTGCTTTCTCTGGGGAACAGTTTAAAGTTCTTTCATACTAAGGAAAAATTTGAGTCCTGATGTGCCTCAACTTTTTCTACTAAATGAAGATTTGAAAGCCTTAGTTACAGAGGGACTTATCTTTAGAGCTTCTTTAGTTGTTTACACTGATCAGCTCAGATTCCTAAAATAAGTAAACTCAAACCAGTACACACTAACACCCAAGTTAGGAGAAATTACGCTTTATTTCAATACTGTGTGGATATAAAAATGTGATAGTGTTAAATGAAAATGTGTTTTTTTAGTATAAATGTGATCTGATTTGCATGTTCATAATCTGATCAATAAGGAAGGATGTGGCAATTCACTCCCAAAGAAATTCAGAAAAACAGTCAGCCATTGAAAACCCTATGAATAGCAGAGAATCACTGATACAGTGCCAGGCATGGCACAGTGTCGGGAGTGTTTCATTCTGTTGTACAAAGAGTTGGTATGAGTTGGACACAACTCAAGGGCACCTACTAACAACCGACAATCTGACCAATATCCTGGTTTAAACAAAACAAATAAAAATATTTCAAGCCAAAGCTTATGAAAATTCTTTAAAGCTAACCAGCTCTTGCTCATTCTGCCTTGATTTTGATCTGAGTTTCTGAATATTTTAGCAGTAGAATTTCTACTCTTTAACTTTTGGTGAATTTAAAAACATAGAAATAAGCCGGGTATGATGGCGCACACCTTTAATTCCAGTTGACTCAGGAGGTGAAGACAGGAGGATCACAAATTTGAGGCCAGAGGCATCCAGTGTAACTTAGTGAGACCCTTTCTCAAAAAGTAAAAAGTGGGCTGGGGGTAGAGCTCAGTGGTAGAGTGCTTGCAAAGCATGTGTGAGGCCCTGGGTTCAATACTCTAATGTCACCCCTCCCAAACACAAATCCATAGAAATAAAGCAAGAACATACCCCCACTCCACCCCCCCAAAAAACACACTAAGACATGGCTCATTGGCAAAACACTGACAATGCTATATTAAAATAAGCCAGAAAGGGCTGAGGTGTAGATTGGCGGTAGAGCACGTGCCTAGTAGGTATTGAGACCCTGGGTTTTGATCTTCAGCACAAAACAAAAGTCAAGGAAATCAAATGAAATATTATACAGCAAAGAGAATAAATAATCCATTACTTATAAGTAACTGTGTAGTTAACCTCACAACCTTAAGGATGAAAGAAAACACAAGAGTACATACTATATAATTTCATTTATATAAACCATAAAAGCAGACAAAACTCATGTGGGTTATTAAAAGGCAGAATAGAAGTCAGCCTTAGGATTAGTAGATCATGAGTACAAAGGGGCACAAAGAAGACTATGTGAGGTAGTGTTCCATTTCTTGACTAGAGGTAGTTTCCTAGTGTGCTCAGGTTTAAAAAATTCAATGAATCATATATAAATAATGGTAGTACACTTATTCAATGGGGTTTTCAAATAATGGCAAAAGTAAAAGAACTTGTCAGTCAGAAATACTTTTGTGTATATTTACTATACTTCAACAACAACGATGATGAGAGAGAGAGAGAGAGAGAGAGAGAGAGAGAGAGAGAGCGAGCGCGAGCATGAGCGAGAGAGCGAGCACAGGCCTTTGGCTACAACCTGGCTTGCCTAAGTGCAAAAAAAATCTAATTATACTAGATCTCAGGCCAAACTGCTAAACAGAGGCTCAACCACATTTAGTCAGAAAAGTGCCTTTCTGAATCACATACTCCATTTTGTTGCTGCCTAGATGTTTTCAGTCTTTCTAATATGTGAAGATACAAGGAAACTATTGTCTATTTGGTAACAGCCCAGGATGGCAGTCCCATGTCCTCAGAAGCTCCTATATTAGAAAGAGGAAGAAGTTCTCTACAATCAGATAGGACAGTTAACTCTCAGGACATTGACAGAGAAACTATGGATACTGGGCACAAATGAGTTGAAGAGTCAGGCTTGCTATTAATTTTATTAACCATTTTATAACAAACCCTTTAGAAGAGTTTACTAAAATCAGGCAGTCTGGTTGTGTTGTATTTTCACAATTCTATATTATGGTGGAAGTCCTTTTATTTTTATTTTTATATTTTTGCCGTATTGGGAGGTTGAACCCAAGACCTTGCACATACTTTGCAAGTGCTCTACCACTGAGCCACACCTGTAGCCCCTTTTTAAATTTATTTTGAGACAGGATCTCACTAAATTGCACAGGCTGCCTCTGGCCTTGAACTTGTGATCTTCCTGCCTCCACCTTCTGAGTAGCTTGGATTAGAGGTGTATGCCAGGGTGTCCAGCTTAGCAGAAGCTCTTAAGAAACAGATGAGGAAAAGAAAGAAAATGCAGAGGACAATGCACAAAATTCCATTATTAGTCCCTAAGTTATCAAGCAACCTCTGTTACTATAGTGCTGTGATACCTAGGTAGGGAGCCGTACAGGAACAGGCACTGGCTTTGGTGCTAACAGAATTATGATTTAATCCAGGGTAAGCCATCTTCTGGATGGATGGTGGTCATGAACAAGTCACTTTACTTCCCTTTTTTGCACCTCCTAAGACATTGGTAGTCTTACACCAAGTAAGAAAAAAATACATGTAAGAAAGCATAAGACTAGTATTTAACATCCAATAAATGGAAAAAATTTAAAAGTCTGATAATGCCACCTGCTATTTAGTATGCAGAGAAATGAGAAGTCAGACACTGTAAAGATGAAGTGCACAATGCATCAACCACTATAGAAAACAATTGTGCTGAGCCGGGCACGGGGGCACACACCTGTAATACCAGTGGCTCGGGAGGCAGAGGCAGGAGGATCACAAATTCGATACCAGAGGCAGTCTGCATAATTTAGTGAGACCCTGTCTCAAAAAGTGGAAAATGGGCTGGGAGTGCAGCTCAGTGGTCCAGCACTTGCAAATCATGCAAGGGCAAGGCCCTGGGTTCAATCCAGTACTGAAAAAAAAAAGAAAGAAAGAAAGAAAGAAAGAAAACAATTGCACTGTATCTAATAAATCTGAAGATGAATGTATCTTGTGACACAGTAATTCTACTAGATATATATACCCTAGAGAATTGTTTTCCAGGAGACATGAACAAAAAAAGCTTATAACAACACTGTTCCATTAACAAAAAAGCAGATAAATGGTGAATAAAATTCCATGAATTTTGAAAATTATAATAAAAATACAATAATTATCAGAGGCATACTCAACAATGCAGATAACACAAAAACAATGTTGGATGAAAAAATACAAGAGCCAGAGATTACACACAATAAAATAGAACTTTTGTAAAACCTAGAAATATAAAACTGTAAGCAAGGGAATGATCATCTCCAAAATTAAGATTGTGGTTATTTCTCAGAAGCAGGGAGGAAAATACAATTGGAGAAGTGTACCCCAGAAACTCAAACTGTATTTATTATTTCCTTTCTTTAAGCAGTATGATAGAGAATCATCTAACAAATAATTATGTACCTTTTTCTTTGTATGACAACTCTATCATCATAAATTTGTAAAAATACTAAATTATTTAACATAATACTCAACATACAGTAGAAAACAGCAGGTACTACTGTTAAAATTTGAATTGTAGGAGGGACTCCTGGCTTCTGAGTATATCATTAAACAACAATCAAAAAAAAGTCTGTATTCCCCAAGGGAGAAAAATAGACACTGTAGCTAGAAAAGTAGGGAAGAAAGTTCAGTAAATGGTCTGGATGACTTTCTCCCACTTAAAAATCCACATGTGGAGAATAAGGAATTTCTTAACCTCTCCAAGTCACAGTTTACTTATTTATAAGTAAGAATAATAAAGACAATCAACTTACAGGATTTCTGTGAAGATAAAAATGAATAATCCATATCAAGGCTCGGCAGAGCATTTGTCAGACAGTAACTACTCAATATTAACTTAGGTTGTTGTAAACCTTAAGAAATGTGATAATGAAGCCAGCCATCATGGTGCACACCTGTCATGACACCAACTCTGGAGGCTGAGGTAGCAAGATCATGAGTTTGAGGCCAGAGGCAGTCTATGTAATTTAGCAAGACTGTCATAAAATAAAAAAGGAAAACAGGGTTTGGGGGGTGACCTCAGTGGTAGAGCACTTGCTTAGGATGCTCAAAGCTCTGTCTTCAACCCATCATACTGGGAGAAAAATGTGATAATAAATATGAAGGAGGTTTTGTAAACTGTTGTTGTTAGGTGCCATTGAGTCAGGTATGACTCATTGTGACACTATGTACAAGAGAACAAAACACTCCCTCACACTGTGCCATGCCCAGCACTATGTCAGTGCTTCTCAGCTATTAACAGGGTTTTCAATGGCTGATTGTTTCAGGATTATTTTGTGGAGTGGGCTGCCAGGTCCTTCTCCCATTTTTGTGTTACTGGGGATCAAATCCCCAGCCAGAGATTACACACTCTCTTGTGCACAGAGCAGCACTCTACCAAGTTAAACCCCAGCTCTTTATAAACTGTAAATTCCAGTAAATGCTACTGCATATTTTCACTGTAACAACTATTTTAAATTCCGTTTAAAGCAAAACAAACCAAGACTAATGTATATGAATGCTAACTTTTTTGTTTGTTCATTTATTTTTGAGACAGGGTCTTGCTATGTAGCTCTGGCTGTCCTGAAACTCACTATCTAGCCCAGTCTGGCCTTAGATTTCTCCTGCCTCAGCCTTCTGAGTTATTGGGATTATAAGCATGCACCAACATGCCCAGCTGAATGCTTTTAAGGAAATAAATTTACTTCCCTGGAAAATTCTAAAGCCAGAAATATGTTTCTTACACTATGGGAAGGAATAAGTTTGATGTTTTACAAATCTGTCTTAGAAACTAGAGATGTTTCCAACTACATTTGTAATAAAATTCTCAGGGAAAGGTCAACTCAAAAGCTATAAACCCCAATAATTTTACTTGCTCTATGAAAACTGGAATGTCTTATGATTAGATTAATATTAGCTACAATTAGTTGTCTGTCAGTTTGCCATACTGGGGGGATTGCATGTTGCTGTGATGCTGAAAGCTATGCTACCGGAATTACAGATACCAGCAGGGTGACCCATGGTGGACAGGTTTCAGCTGAGCTTCCAGAATAAGACAGGCTAGGGAGTAGGACCTGGCAGTCCACTCCTGGAACAATTAACCATTGAAAACCTTATGAACAGCACAGAAACACTGTTAGATATAGTGCTGGAAAGTGAGCTCCCCAGGTGGGACAGTACTCAAAAGACAACTAAGGAAGAGTTGCCTCCTCAAAGTACCATCTACCTTAATGAAAGAAATGGACTAAGGCCCTAGGAATCTGCATTTGCTGATGTGGTATGACTCAAAATGAGGAGGAACAACTGTAAACATTCACTAATAACTGAAATGTGGAATTTATGTTGTATGAATCTAGGAAAATTGGGAATCAAAAGGGAAGTGGAGTGCATAAACATCGGTATTCTAGGCATCACTGAGCTAAAATAGACTGGCATGGCCATTTTGAATCAGATAATCATATGGTCTACTATGCTGGGGATGACACATTAAAGAGATGGGGGTTGCATTCATCATCAAAAAAGACATCTTAAGATCTGTCCTAAAGTACAATGCTGTCAGTGATAGAATAATATACATACACCAACAAGAAAGGCCAGTTAATATTACTATTATTCAAATTTACACACCCACCACTAAGGCCACAAATAAAGATAGGGAGGATTTTTACCAATTCCTGCAATCTGAAATAGACTGAAAATGCAATCAGGATGTACTGACAATTACTGGTGATTGGAATGCAAAAACTGGAAACAGAAGAAGCCTTGGTAGTTGGAAAATATGTCCATGGGGACAGAAATGATGCTGGAGATTGCATGATAGAATTTTGTCAGACCAATGACCTTTTCACTGCAAATACATTTTTTCGCCAACATAAATGGCGACTATATACATGGACTTCACCAGATGGACCATACAGGAACAAAAATGACTACATTTGTGGAAAGAGATGATGGAAAAGCTCCATATAAAATGTCAGAACGAGACCAGGTGCTGATTGTGGATCAGACCATCCACTGCTTATATGCAGGTTCAAACTGAAACTGAAGAAAGTTAAAACAAGAGTATGAGAGCCAAGCTATGACTTAGTATATCCTACCTGATTTCAGAGATCACCTCAAGAAGAGGTTTATTGCATTAGACACTAATGATAGAAGACCGGAGGAGTTGTGGCACGACATCAAATCATTCAGGAGGAAAGCAAAAGGTTATTAAAGACAGGAAAAAAAGAAAAAATCAAATTACATATCAAAAGAGACTCTAAAACTTGCCCTTGAATATTGAATGGCTAAAATAAAAGGAAAACATGATGAAGTTAAGAAATTAAACAGAAGATTTCAAAGGGCAGCTTGAGAAGACAATATCAAATATTATGACATGTGCAAAGAGCTGGAGATAGAAAACCAAACGGGAAAACACACTCTGTTTTCCTCAAGTTTAAGGAATTGAAAAAACTCAAGCCTCAAGTGGCAATAGTGAAGAATACTACAGGGAAAATATTAAATAATGCAGAAAACACCAATAGAAGATGGAAAGAATACAGAGTCTTTATACCAAAAAGGAGTGGTAGATGACCAACCATTTCAAAGATTACATATAATCAGAAATCAATGGTACTGAAGGAAGAAGTGGAAGCTGCCTTGATGGAACTGGCGAAACACAAGGCTCCAGGAATTGATGGAATACCAATAGTAACATTTCATCAAGTAGATGCAGCACAAAAGTACTCACTCATTTATGCCAGGAGATTTGGAAAACAGCTACCTGGCCAACTGAATGTAAGACATCTATATTTGTGCCTATTACCAAGAAAGGGGATCCAACTGAATGTAGAAACTATTGAACAATATCATTAATATCACACGCAAGCAAAATTTTACTAAAGATCATTCAAAAGTGACTGCACCAATATATAGACAGGGAACTTCAGAAGAGGGCATGGAACCAGGGACATGATTGCTGATGTCAGATGGATATCAGCTGAACACAGAGAACACCTGAAAGATGTCTATCTACGTTTTATCAACTATGCAAAGGCATTTGACTGTGTGGATCATAACAAATTATGGATAACACTTCAAAGAATGGGGTATCAGAGCACTTAAATTTTCTTTTCTTTTCTTTTCTTTTCTTTTTTTTTTTTGTGGTACTGGAGATTGAACCCAGGGCCTCGTGCTTGCATGCTTTGCAAGTGCTGGACCACTGAGCCGCACCCCCCACCCATTTTTTCAGTTTTTGAGACAGGGTCTCGCTAAATTACACAGACTGCCTCAGGTCTTGAACTTGCGATCCTCCTGCCTCCGCCTCCTGAGCCGCTGGGATTACAGGTGTGTGCCACTGCGCCCAGCTCAGAGCACTTAATTTTTCTGAAGAGGAATCTGTAGATGGATCAGGAGGCAGTTGTTCGAATGGAACAAGGAAACACTGCTTGGCTTAAAGTTGCGAAAATGTGCATCAGGGCTGTATCCTTTCACTGTACCTCTTCAATCACTATGCTCAGCAAACAATCTGAGAAGCTAGACTTTGCGAAGAACGTGGTATCATCCTTGGAACAAGACTCATTAATAACCTACGTTATGCAGATGACACAACTCTCCTTGCTGAAAGTGAAGAGGATTTGAAACATTCATTGTTGAAGATCAGAGAACACAGCCTTCAATATCACAAAACAAAAATCCTTACAACTAGGTCAGTAAGCAACTTCATGACATGTGGAGAAAAGACTGAGGTTGTCTAAGAATTTGCTTTACTTGGTTCTAGAATCAACACCCATGGAAGCAACAGTCAAGAAATCAAAAGAAGCATTGCATCGGGAAAAGCTGTTGCAAAAGATCTCTTTAAGTGTTGAAAATAAAGATGACACATTGAAGAGGAAGGTGCACCTGACTCATGAAAGCAGGACACTGAATAAGGGAGATAGGAGAAGAGCTGATGCTTTTGAATCATGGTGCTGGAGACAAATACTGAATATACCACTGACTGTCAAAAGAAACAACAGATCTGTGCTAGAAGTGCAACCAGAGTACCCCTTGGAAGCAAGGATTGCTACACTGTACCTTACACTTTTTGGACATGTAGTCAGGAGGGACCAATCCCTGGAGAAGGACATCATGTTTGGGAGAGTGGCCAGTCAATGAAAAAAAAGGAAGACCCTCAACTAGATGGATTCACACTGTGGCCACAACAATGGGCTTAAACATAAAAAAAGATCATGTGCTTGGCACAGAATTAGGGTGTGTGTTGTTCTGCTGTACATAGAGTCAAGATGAGTTGGACCTGACTCAGCACCTAACAACAACAGTTATTGTAAGAATTAAATTAAATATTCCAGGGAAAGTGCCAATAAAAACTGGCAAGAGGAAGGAGGAAGAAAAAGAAGAGATGATGATCCTGGAAAAATCAAACCTGATGATACCCCAGTGAAATACTGTGTTTGCCTTGCCTCCTCACCTAAACTTCAAGATTGTTAGTGTGAAGACACTGCTTACACTTCACTGTATTTTCTAATATACGTGTTATTGCTGTTGTTGTTAGGTGCCATCAAGTCATGTCTGACTCATAGCTACCCTTACAGGGATTTCAATGGTTGATTGTTTCAGGATTGCCTTGGGAGTGGATTGCTTCGTCCTTCTCCCATTTTTGCGGTGCTGGGAATTGAACTCAGGACCTCAGAGATTGCAGAGTGGTGCTCTACCAACTGAGCTAAATCCCAGCCCCTTACTTTACATGTTGTTGTCAGGTGCCGTGGAGTCAGTATCTGACTCATAGCGACCCTTACAGGGATTTCAATGGTTGATTGTTTCAGGATTGCCTTGGGAGTGGATTGCCTCATCCTTCTCCCATTTTTGCGGTGCTGGGAATTGAACTCAGGACCTCAGAGACTGCACAGCGGTGCTCTACCAACTGAGCTAAATCCCAGCCCCTTACTTTACATGTAGGGAAACTACAAAAATTACTTGTCAACTGAGAGACAAAAAGAAAACTTGGCCTCATTTGTAATCTTATAGAACTGGCTATGTAAGATTACATAAGAATTAAGAGTACATAATGATTAAGAAAAATGTCATCCATGCCAGAAATACAGCTCCACCCTCTATTTCCATGTTTCCTCCCACTTTGTCTTTCATTCTATTTATATTATCAAGGAGTACCTGTTTGCTTCCTCACCCACTCTGACTTCCTTTTGTTTTCCTCCCAGCTGACTAAACTTAGTAGCTCCCAAAGTGTTTGGTGGGGTTACGTTTAGTGAAACAGATCACTGAAAAATAACCAAAACTAAGGCTTTCCCTTTCCTCTTCCAAAATTTTGGGAGAAGGACCTGGCAACCCACTCCCAAAAATCAATCTGTCATTGAAAACCCCACGAACAGCAGAGAAGCACTGACAATAGTGTTTTGCCTGTTGTATGTAAGGTCACTATGAATCAGATACCGACTTGACAGCACCTAACAACAACAGCAGCATTCCAAAACTACTTGTAGAAATATTCAAGTGCTTCCACTTTAATTCCATGAAGAGGAAAGCCAAAACCAAAACCAAAACCACAATGAAGCCAAGAAAAGCGTTCCAATTTATCAAGAACTACAAAACTAAAACTAAAGGCATAGATGAATGTTAAATTAAAGGAAAAAGCCATGTGAATACCACTCATAGGTTCAGTTTAAAAAGAAAATAAACTGGGCATGGTGGCACATGCCTGTAATCCTTCTACTTGAGAGGTGGAGATGGAAGGATCAGAAGTTCCAGGTCAACCTGGACTACATAGTGAGCCCCTATCTCAAGAAACCAAAAATAAATAAATAAATAAATAAATAAGCAAACTAATTAAATAAATAGAAGATAAAATAGTTCTCTAATAGTTGAAGTCTTATATGTGGGTCATCAAACCCACTGGCTCTTCAAGTAGCCTTGGGCTGGTCACCTTGGGCTAGTCAAAGACCTTTTCAAAGTATTGATGCCCTTTTCACAGCTTTTATATTGTTACCACAAAGGCTCCTATCACATGTACAATCTCATTTAATTCTCAAAAGTGGATGTGGGAGGATAGTGAAGCTTAGAGAAGTTAAGAAACATGTCCAGCTGGGCATGGTGGTTCATGTGTGAGTTGCAATCCTAGCAACTCAGGAGATGGAGGCAGGAGGATTGCAGGTTCAAAGCCAGGGTTAGCCTGTGTAATTTAGCAAGACCCTGTCTCACTTTTAAAATACAAAAAAAGGGCTGAGGTGCAACTCAGTGGTAGAGTATTGGCAAAGTATGTGCAAGGCCCTGAGTTCAACCCCCCCCAAAAATAGAAAGAAAAAGAAAAGAAAGAAACTTGTCCAGAGTTTCTCAACTGGCCAATGGTAGAGCAGAGATGCACAGCTACTATAACTCAATTGCAGAGGCAAACTTTAAACCATCTAGGAAAATGCTAACGCATGCTAGAGCTCATGGCTGAAGTTCAAGGTTAGGAAAGTCATACAGGAATTCAATGAAGACCTATGTGGACCCACATTTAACACAGAGTATCTATGAAAACAACCTCCAAACACAGTAACTTACTCAAAACAGAACCTTCTTTGTCAGATATCAGATATTTGAGAATATGAGAATATAGACCATGTGAATCTAAGATATAGGAGGAAAGACAGTAATTTGATGGCTTTTCTCATTTGGTCAGGGCAAGACAGGTAACATACAAGTTTCTTTTGACAGACATATTTGAGTAGTAAACATACAAACAGTCCTCACATATACAAACGAAAGTTTTCTCCTGCTTCCCTTAGTGTCACCCTCTCAGTCTTTTATTTTCCCTTTTTGTTAGATAAATGTATAAAAGAAATATTTTACATTTCTCTTTCAATGTTAAAATTATAATTTTTTTTTTGCAGTTGTTGTTAGGTGCTATCAAGTTGAGTCTGACTCATAGCTACCCTATGAACAATAGAACGGAACAGTCCCTGACACTGTGCCAAGCCCAGCACTACTGGGCTTCTCTGTCATTCATGGTATTTTCAATGGTCCTTCTCCCATCTTTTGTGGTGCTAGGGATCGAACCCAGGGCCTCAGAGAGCGCAGAGCAGTGCTCTACCAAATGAGCTAAACTCATAAATCCAGGGTCTCATGCATGTTACGCAAGTGTTGTACCACTAGGCTGCACCCCTAGTCTGCTTGTTTGTTTGTTTGTTTAAAGACAGTCTCACTAAGTTGAACAGGCTGCCTCTAACCTTGAACCTGTGATCTTCCTGTCCCAGCCTCCTGAGACTCTGGGATTATAAGTGTGCACCATGGCACCTGGAGAAATTCTGAGATATTTAAAAATATTTAAACATACAGAAGTACACAATACCCTTGTACTCACCACCCAGTTTTGTCAGTCCTAACATTTTGCCATGTTTTCCGCAAACCTTTTTTCATTTTTAAACCAATAAAATATTAGGGATAAAACTAAAGTCTACCCTCTCCCTCTTTTTCCAGATACCAATGAGAATTTGGTATTTAATCATTCTCATATTTTTATATTATATATAGACCTTAAAATATGCAGTATTGTTTTGCCGGTTACCAAATTTTATATAAAACAATCCTACTGAACATATTCTGCAGCTTGAATTTTGCTCAAAATGTTTTCCTCTTTACCTAGTTTAATACATGAGTTCCAATTCACCCATCTTAATTAACTGCTCTAGAATATTCTACTGCATGAATAGACCAAAATGCATTAATTTACTCTGATGGGTACTTAAGTCATTTCCTATTTCTCACTATCACAAAAAATGGCTATGAACATTCTTGTATATGTTCCCTGTGCACAACTGCTAAGTTGTTTCCTTCTAGGGTGTTATGTCAAGAATCAGATTCTCTGAATCAAAGGAAGAGATATCACTTTAATTATTAGATATTACCAAATTGCCACACAAGGTGGTTGAATCAATTCATATTTTTACCAATACTATGTGAGTTTTTGGTTTTCCACATTTTCATCACATTCTTGGTTTTGTCTGATTTCAAACTGCTGCCAATTTGATAGGTATGAAATAGTATTTTGTTTTACTTTGTATTTCTCTAATTACTAAAGATTTCAGCATCTTTCTTGAGTTTACTGACCATTCAAATATCCTTTCCTGTGAACTACATATTCAGATCCTTTGTTTACTTCTTTAGTAAGGTTTTTTATTTACTAGTATTTACTTTATTTATTTTTTTTTTTTGTTATTATTTTTTGAGGCAAAGTCTCACTATGTAGCCCAGATAGCCTTCAAACTGGCTAGGTAGCCTAAGCTGGCCTTGAACTTGTGATCCATCAGCCTTAGCTTCCCAAGTGCTGGGACTATAGACATGTGCTAACAAACCCACCTGTGTTTTTCTTCTAACTCAGTTTGTAGTCTTTTTGTTGTTGTTGTTGTTATATGTCTTGGAAATATTGTCACTGAGTATATAGCTTTTCTTTTGTTTTTATCTCTGTTCCAAACAACAGACAAGTTTAAATTGTAGTGTAGTAAGACTTATCTTTAAATCTATGGTGTCTCTTTACCGCTATGGTTTTTGTTGTTGTTACTTTTGTGTGTGTGTGTGTGCATGTATGTTTGTTTGTGTGTGTGTTTTGAGACAGGGTATTGCTACGTAGCCCAGGCTAGCCTCAAATTCATGATCCTCCTGCCTCAGCCTCCAGAGTGATAGGATTACAGGCATGCACTACCATGCTCAGCCTTTTATGGTCTGTTCTTAGCATGTCCAAGAGCACTTTTCTTATATTCAAGACAAAAAACTCCCATAGTTTCTTCTAGAAGTTGTAAAGTCTTATTTCCATAATTAAGTCTAGTCAACCTGGAATTTATTTATGTACATGGTGTGAGGTGCATCTAATTTTACTTATTTCTACACGTGTAACTAATTGTCCCAGAAGAAGGACCTGGCTGTCCACTCCCAAAACAATTAGCCATTGAAAACCCTATGAATAGCAGAGAAGCACTGCAAATATAGTGCTAGAAAATGAGTCCCCTAGACTGGAAGGCATTGCAATAATGCCAGGGGAAGAGTTGCCTCCTCAAAGTAGAGTCAACCTTAATGATAGGAATGGAGTAAAGCTCCTGGTACCTCCATTTATAGATGTCACATGACTCAAAATGGGAAGATATACAGTGGCTATAACAATGGGCTCAACACAAAAAGAACCTGTGCATGACAGTATCGGGTAGTGTTTCCTTCTATTGTACACAGGATTGCTATTAGTCGGACTCAACTCAATAGCACCTAACAACAACAACAAACAACAAACAAAACTAATTGCCCCAGTACTGGTTATTTAAAGGCCTATTCTTTCCTAACTCATTTGTAACATACTTATGCCTTATGTCAAGTTTACACATATTTGTGGATATTTTCCAAGGTGTATAATCTATTCTATTGTTATCTTTGTGTATCCCTGCATCAGTTCCACTACTGTAACATCTAGAACTTTGTAATACTTTGTAATAAGTCATGTTACTTGGTAAGAGTCCCTTCTTCAAAATTAGCTCTTCTTGGCGCTTTACTTTTTTCTTATTCATTTTATAATCAGATTATCCAGTTCTTAAAATAAAATAAGCCTCTAGCCCTAGCCCTGTGGCACCCAATCCTGTCAGATTTTAGAAGCTAAGCAGGGTTGGGCCTGGTTAGTACTTGGATGGGAGACTGCCTGGGAACACCAGGTGCTGTAGACTTGGGAGACGGACCCGGCAACCCACTTCTAAAAATCAATCCACGACTGAAAACCTGTGAAAAGCAGAGAAGCACTGACAACAGCATTTCGCCTATTGTAGGTGGGGTCGCTATGCGTCGGATACAGACTTGACGGTACCTAACAACAACAAAATAAAAACAAAACAAAACAAAAAACCTTCTAGGGCTTTCAACTGGTATTGTTCTGAATTTACATAAATTTGGGGTAAATTTACATCTGTGTTATATTGAGTTCATCCATCCATAAAAATGACAGATGCTTCCATTTATGTAAGCTAGTTTGTTTTTTGTGGTCCTGGGGATTAAACCCAGGGCCTTGAACATGGTAGGCAAGCATTACCTCTGAGTCCCAGACATTCTTTTATATCTATTTCTTTCAGCTCTTTCTTTAGGTTTGTTTCTGAATATCTTACAGCTTTTTAAAATATTGCTAATGAAATAATTTTTCCTTTAGCCTTTTTCTAATTGATCATTACCAACACAAGAATATAATTTTAGTGTTTTTCTTTTTGTCAACCTTGCTGAATTATATTATTTTTAATGGTTATCTGAAGATTTTCTTGAATATTTTATGCATACAATCATGTTAATAAAGAAATAGGGATTTTTGCTTCCTTTTTCTCTCTTACATATGAAATTTTTTCTCTTTGACTTATTGCAATGATTAGTACCTACAGTACAGATGAACAAAAATGTGATTGAAGCTATCTTTGTTTTGTTTTGGACTATCAGTAGAAATCTTTTTGAAACTCCACCATTAATCATAAGGGTTCAAAGAGCTTTTTATCAGCTTAAGAGTTTTGTTGTTGTTGTTGTTTATTTTTGCCTATCTTAGATGAGTGCTGAGTTCTATCTAAGGCTTTTTCTGAGTCTTTTTATTTTTTTGGTGGTACTTGGGGGTTGAACCCATGGCCTCGCACATACTTTGCAAGTGCTCCACCACTGAGCTCCATCCCCAGCCTCTTTTTAATTTCTTAAAATTTAGACAGGGTCTCGCTAAGTTACACAGGCTGCTTCTAGCTCAACCTGCCATCCTTCCGTTTCCACCTCGCTGGTGGAAACATAGTGGTGTGTCCCACTATGCCCAGCATGACTCTATTGACTGCCTATTAATTTGGATTTTTTGTATTCTGGATTAATAATAAATAAATTTAAAGTATTGGGAAATCAGAATTTTTTTTCAAAAGAAATAGACGATAATAGAAAGTACCAGACCACATCCCCTGATGTAAGATAGTTATGGTTCCATAAAAGTTTTATTTCAGTTGCTTACAAAGAAACACATAAATGTGCTCTGAGTTGCTCACCTGTAATCCCAGGATTTAGAGGCTGTGAGTTTGTGGCCAGCCTAGGCTACATAGTAAATTCTAAATCAGCCTGGGCTAAATAGTGAGACCCTGTTTCAAAAAAACAAACAAAAAACAACTGCCACAAAAAGGAAAAATCTCTTATTGAAAGGTTTTCTTAAAATAGATAACACAATGTTTGGTTTTTGTTTGTGTAAAAATACCCATGGTTCCTAGATATTGTTTGAAATCACAATCCCTTGACGGACAAAATGGCCCATATTCACAGAAACATGAGGCCACTGAAAAATAACAGAAGTAAATTAAGCATGAATTTCTGACAAGAATTCTTCTTCAAGGATCACTATTGCAAAATTTTAAATATGTGTGATTTGGGGGATTAGGATACACAACTTTCATCATATTTTCTTTCTCTTTCTATCTTTTCTTCTGAGACAGGGTCTTGCTATTTTGCCTAAGATTGTCTTGAATTTAGGATCCTCCTGCCTTAGCCTTCCAAGAAGCTGGGAATACAGGTATGAACCACTCTGTCCAGCTTTTTTTTTTTTTTTTTTTTTGCGGTACTGCGGGTTGAACCCAGGGCCTTGCGCTTGCATGCTCTGCAAGTGCTGGACCACTGAGCTGCACCCTCACCCCATTTTTTCACTTTTTGAGACAGGGTCTCACCAAGGTAGCAGCCTGCCTCTGGTCTCAAACTTGCAATCCTCCTGCCTCCGCCTCCCGAGCTGCTGGGATTACAGGCGTGCGCCACCGTGCCTGGCTCCAGCTCATATTTTCAAACATATCTGTGACCTTAAAAATGAAGAAGACCTCTCCTACCAGAAATTCAATGCTTATATTTCTTTCCTTTTCTTTTTTTTCTTCTTCTTCTTCTTTTTTTTTTTTTTTTTTTGTGGTACTGGGGGTTGAACCCAGGGCCTCGCACTTGCATGCTTTGCAAGTGCTGGACTACTGAGCTGCGCCCCCGCCCATTTTTTTTTTACTTTTTGAGACAGGGTCTTGCTAAATTACACAGACCACATTTGGTCTCGAACTTGCGATCCATATATATATATATATATATATATATATATGCCCCCATGCAATGTATCTCGCGATCCATTTTTATATATATGCCCCCATGCAATGTATCTCTGCATATCAGTCCCGAAATTATCCTCTAGAACATTAAAATTATTCTTTATTTGTGGTATTACTTACCTTACTTACTAGATATATTTCCAAAAGATGTGCAGCTCCCTCCCAATTAGTCTGATTATGATTTGTCACTAACTGGTGAGGCTATTTAAAAGAAAGCAACTCCAAGCTGGGCTCAGTGGTGTATGCCTGTGATCTCAGTGACTCAGGAGGTGGAAGCAGGAGAACTGCAAGTTTGAGACCAGAGGCAGCATGCATAAATTAACGAGACCCTGTCTCAAGATAAAAAAATTAAAAAAAAAAAAAAAAATAGGAGGCTGAGGGTGCAGCTCAGTGGTAGGCCACTTGCCTAGCATGAAGGCATGCCCTGGATTTAATCTCTGGCACCACAAACACACAAAAAGGAATACTTTAAAGGGCAAAGACCTTTTGGATGTAATGATTCTGAAATTTGTTTTTTAAAATTCACTCTCCAACTGGACACAGTGGTATATGTCTGTAATCCCAGTGACTCAGGAGGCTGAGATAGGAGAATCACATATTTGAGGCCAGAGGCAGTCTCACAACTTAGTGAGACTCTTGGTCAAAATAAAAATTTTATGAAAGAGCTGGTGATGTAGCTCAGTGTTAGAACACTTGCCTAGTGCAAAGCCCTGGGATCAAATGCTAGTGCCACAAAAACAAAACATTCACTTTTCCTTTCTGACATATCATGAATGCTGATGGTCTCCGTGAAAACTTTTCAAACAATTCAGCATTATGTAAACATTTTATAAACTTTAATACTCACTTTAGCAATATTGACATTGAGTACCATGTACAATAAATCTAAAGAATATATTGCTGCTTCTAATTGTAATTTTTGAAAAATTTCTAATTCTCTAAAGCTATGGCAATTTCTCTGACTGAAGATGGATGTCTAGGAATGGTATCCAAACTTACATAAGCTGTCTGTATAGTCTTTAAAAGTTTCCCAAAATTAACTTATAAAATAAGCATAAGTTTGTAAGTGCACTAAATAATCTATTATCATTATTTGTATGTAATTTTATAATACCCACAGCAGTATTTTTAAAGCACAGCAATCTTGCCAGGCCTTGTAGTGCACACCTGTATTCACAGCACTTGGGAGGCTAATGTAAGAGAAATGTTGAGTTTGAGGCCAGAGAAAGTACAACCACCTGTTAATAATGATTACCTCTGGTGAGAGGAATGGGCAAGACTAGATGAAGAAAAGGTAGACCATGTTTTTGCTTTTGACTTTAATTACTTTTGTACTGTTTAAAATTTAAGTTAAATAGATATTTTTAATGAAAAATTAAATAGAGAAAAAAGGATATAATTATAAAATCAAGAATCTCCATCTTTGTTTTATTCTACTCTTTCATCCTGGCCTCTTATTTCTTGTTCTTTCCAGGAGGAGACAGTAGTGGTTTCCCTCTCTTTCTTTTTTGAGGACTAGGGGGCTGAATCTGGGGCCTTGTGTGTACTTTGCAAGCGCTCTCTAACTGAGCTGCACCCCCAGCCCCTTTTTTATTTTTTATCTTGAGACATAGTCTCACTAAGCTATGCAGGCTGCCTCTGGCCTCCAACTTGCCATCCCCTTGCCTCTGCCTCCCAAGTTGCTGAGATTACAGGTATGTGTCACTGTGCCCAGCCTGACAGTAGCTCTTCAAAAGCAGGGGCGTTCTTATATCTCCTAGTGTCCTATCTCCTACAGAGCTGCCCTAATAGTAGATGTTATGCATCTGGATGAATAGAGGTGTGTATGATGGAGTCAAGAGGATTCAACAAGTCTTGAGCCTTAAACAAATCACTTCCAGCCAGGTGTGGTGGTACATGCCTACAATCCCAGCATTTGGGAGGCCAAGGCAGGTGAATCGCAAGTTTAAGACTGGCGGGGGCTACATAGTGAGAACCTGTCTCAAAAAGAAAAACACAATCCCAAGCACAGCAAAAACAAATGAACAAAAACAAACCAAAAGCTACTACTATTTGGAAAGCAGACTTCAGAATTTAAAAGTCTATTATCTTCTCCCTTAGAAATGCTGATTAATATCTATTCATAACTCTAACTGCTCTGATCCTTAAAAATTTAGACTCCTATCTGAATGAGATACAAGCAGGAAAAGGAAATTATGAAATCTTCTCTATTAAATCATAAAATATAATATTGTGCAAAAGAGCCCACGGGTTTAAATGAGGTCAAGGAAAACTAATGCATGAAAGCCACTGTTGACAAACCTGTCCCAAATTTGCTGAAGGGGTGCTTGGGATTCCCTGTAGCTTTCTCCAACTGAAATAGTCTCCAGGCATCATTCATCACATTCTTCTCATGTTCTGAATCAACTGCATTCACCTCTCTGTCTTTACAACTTGCATCAAACAAAGGGCACAGGAAAAACTGTGCAAACCTAAGGATGTAAAATACAATTAACAATTTGAAAACTGTCACTTTAAAAGACTGGCCTTTAAAGTATTTTTGAAAGTTATTAGATATGAAGTATTCATTCTATATGATCAGAAAAAAACTATCATAACTACTAAAAAAGAATATAAAATAAATTATAACAGAAGAAAAATATAGTATTGGACATATATAAATTCAGAGGAACTGATCTATTCCAGAGATATTAAATAATCTGTGGAACTATAAATAGATTAACATCAATAAGCCCAGGCAGACTTATGAAGATAGACACAATCCATTTAAGATTTGCAACTTGGTAGATGCAGTGACTCACACATGTAATCCCAGTGACTCAGGAGGTGAGGCAGAAGGATCACAGGTTTGAGGCCAGAGACAATCTGCACAGCTTAGCAAGACCCTGTCTCCAGATAAAAAAATAAAAACTGGACTGGGGGTACAGCCCAGTGGTAGAGCACTTGGAAAGTATGTACAAGGTTCTGGGTTCACCTCCAATTTGGCATGTCTAAGAAAAACTTTGGGCTGGGATTTAGCTCAGTCGGTTGAGCGCTGCGCTGTAGTCTCTGAGGTCCCGAGTTCAATTCCCAGAACTGCAGAAATGGGAGAAGGGCCTGGCAATCCACTCCCAAGTCAATCCCGAAACAGTCAGCCATTGAAAACCCTATGAGGGTCGCTATGAGTCGGATACCGACTCGATGGCACCTAACAAGAAGAAGAAAAACTTTGTTCTACCTGGCTAATTCCACAAGAAGCGGGGGTGGAGGGTGGCAGGTGACAGTTCTCAGTAAAATAAATCTTCAGTTTATAGTTTATCATGCAATTTCACTAAGCCTCAGGCACCTTGGGACAAACAAATTAAGTGACCTACTTTTAAAAGTCATGATTTGGCTGGGTGCCATGGTGCACACCTATAATTCCAGCTGTAATCCAACTATGTGGGAGGTTAAAGCAGGATGAGCGCAAGTTTGAGGTCAGAAGCAGCCTGCATAACTTAGTAAGACTTTGTCTCAAAAAAAAAAAAAAAAAACGGGTTGGAGGGTGCAGTACTATTAGAACACTTGGCTAACATGCATGCAGCCCTAGGTTCAATCCTCTAGTACTGGGGGAAAAAAAAGACATAATTTGAATTTTTTTCTCCTTATGGAGAGAAACTAACTATAATTACTAGGAAAAAATAATATAGTGAAAAACCTGAGGTATGACAGAGTAGTTTGATTTATGCCATGATTATGGGATTTTATGAAATAAGAAGTCTATAAATTTTTATTTTTAATTAATTATTTTTCAGTACTGGGGTTGAACCCAGGACCTCACACATGCTTTGCAAGCTGTTACCACTGAGCTGCACCCCTAGCCCATTTTTTTATCCTTTATATTTGAGACAGGGTCTCACTAAGTTATTTAGGCTGAACCTGGCCTTGAACTTGTATCCTCCCACCCCTGCCTCCCAAGTTGCTGTGATTACAGGTGTGTATCACCACACCTGGTTGAATTTTTATTTTTCATTTAGCACTGATCCAACAAATAACATGGTATGTAACTCTAACATAAGTAACCATTATGCCTTTGTTGAAGCTATTCTTCAGTAGTAGTGCCAAAGTTTAATTAAAATATCCTCAGAATATAAAAAGGTAGATCACTAGAGAAAAAAGTTTGGACTTATATCAAAATTGGGATGCATGTATATAGATAAATATTCTCATAAAAAGAAATGCAAGTAGAAAGAAGACCATTGGTGGGGGGCATGGGGAGAAGGATCATGAGAGGGTATGGGGGAAGTTACGTGAGCAATGTACAATGAAATGCATATATGAAAATGTCATAATGAAACACATGTCATAATGAAACCCATGAGGTTGTACATTAAAAATTACCAATAAGAAAATAAAGAAAAAAATATCCTCAGTTAATTAATTCTTTTGTTGTTGTTGTTAGGTGCCATCGAGTCGGTATCTTCCCAAGCCACTGGGATTACAGGCGTGCGCCACCATGCCCAGCTCCTCATAGGGTTTTCAATGGTTGCCCGTTTCGGAATTGCCTTGGGAGTAGATTGCCAGGCCCTTCTCCCATTTTTGCAGTTCTGGGAATTGAACTTGGGACCTCAGAGACTGCAGCACAGCACTCTACCAACTGAGCTAAATCCCAGCCCAATTCTTTTATATTGGGTAGCAATTTAAGTTGCAATATCATGTAGAAATTCTTCTTAAGAAACATTAGATTGAATCTTATAGGAACAAGACTCTGAATTCAGATGAAGCCAAGAACTGTGTTTCTGAACAGTACTACAATTAAGTGGACCTAAGAGACTCTTGGGTGTGTAAATATCTCAGTTACTATACCTCAGTCCATCTGTCAAACAGTACTTGATATTTAAGTGCATTAACAAATATGATATTGTGCTAAGAACTTTACACATACTAATCAAAAGGGAAACTCCATCTATCTGGAGCCTATAATCAAAGATGTATGAAAACAGAGAAACTTTAAGACACAAAAACTCTTTTACATACTGCAACATATTGAGGCTAGGGAAAAAGCTGGGTAGGCCTAGATAAAGGATCATGTTTATGACAAAGAATAATCAAGTTTTTAAAAGAGATTTCTTTTTTCAATACTGGGGACTGAACCCAGGGCCTTGCACTAGGCAAGCACTCTACCACTGAGCAACATCCCCAGTCTTTTAAATTCTTTCTTTCCTTCCTTCCTTCCTTCCTTCCTTCCTCCCTCCCTCCCTCCCTCCCTTCCTTCCTTGAGTTATACTCCCAGGCTTTTATTTGTTTATTTGAGACAGGGTATTGCTAAATTGTTCAGGCTGGCCTTCAACTTGCTATGTAGCCCAATCTGGCTTTAAACTTATGGTTCTGCTTCAGCCTCCTGAGGCACTGGGATTACAGAGTCATGGTACACAAATGTAATCCCAGCAACTCAGGAAGCTAAGGCAGGAGGATCTGGAGTTCAACAACAGCCTGTACAATTTAGTGTGACTCTACCTCAAAATAAAAAAAGAAAAAAGAAAAAATGAAAGGGACTGAGTAGCTCAGTGGTAGAGCACTTGTGTGGCATGCATGAAGCCCTGGGTTCAACCTACCAGGAATGAAAAAAAGGGGGGGGGGGCTGCTCTTATACAAGTGGATTTTTACTCTGAGCCATGTTACAGACATCCTCCATCATACAGAGAGATCTGTTATCTGAACATCTGCTACAGCATTTGCAAAGCAAGAAATGAAATTCAGCATATGATCCAATAGAACTCAGTAACAGAAATCTTCTGGCAATACATATAAAAGCTGATTGCACGTCAAAGCTGCTGCCTAAGGACTGAAAGATGCCAGGCACAGTGGCACATGCCTGTAATTTCAGCGATCTGGGAGGTGGAGGCAGGAATATTACCAGTTCAAAGCCAGAGGCAGCCTGTGTAATTTAGTAAGACCCTATCTCACGATTAAACAAATGGTGCCACTCAGTGGTGGAGAGCTTGCAAAGTATGTGCCCCCTAGTAACACACACACACACACAAAGGGAAAAAAAAAAGAAAAAAAGAAAAAAGACTGAAGTATAAGATTAAAAAAGTAGGAAGAAGACTACTTTGAAAGTTGGGTATGGTGGCACATACCTATATTCCCAGCACTTTGGAGGCTGAGGTAGAAGGATTGTGAGTTCAAGACTAGCCTGTGTTACAGCAAGACCCTGCCTCAAGGGAGAAAAAAAATGAAAGGAAAAAAAAAAAAAGACTACTTTGACCCAGTCACACACATCCTAAACCCATGCCTTTGTCCTGTTGATGTTCTTTGTGCTGAGGAATATATGCAAATTATTCATTTGTAAAAAGTACAATGACATTAATAGGAGTAAGAAAATAAAGCTGACAATAATTAAAACTACAAAGTCAAACTTCAGTAAGCCCATAAAAATGCTGTAGAACTACACCTTGAAAACACAGAAAACTATAAAAATTAACTGTGGAAAAAAATGACATTTGAATAATAAACTGGACCACTGATAAAACAAAAAATTAGAAACTGTTGACTATATAGGAAACTGACCAAGAAATTAAATTGGCTTAACAGGGCTTGCTCCAGAATATTCTTTCAAAACATCCTCAGTATTGATACAGTAGATCAAAACATTCTGAATCCATTAAGCAACCTTGAGAAGTAAGGACTAAAAAATAGAATATTTAAGGTCTAGCATTCTGAAACAGGAAGTATATTTGCAAACATCCATGAACTGTCATAAATTATCTTTTATCATGTGCTTTAGATGCAGTACCAGTTAGAATGGGAAGGGCTGGTGAGGATTTTATAAGTCAATATAATATTTTGTAGGCCTGAGAGCTAGGTTAAAGTCATGCTATTATTTTTCTTTTACCACAAAGTAAACATATGACATTGTTCATTTTTTTCTTTTCCACATAAAAACATAGGTGGAAATACATGTTAAAATACCTTTTGTTAAACTATAAGTTGTGATATGATTTTTGTAAAAATAATTTTTTTATTAATGTGATTAAGTGCACAAAGTTGAGTAATTCACACGGTATTTAGTCTTACCTGTCTAGGGCTCCTTCTAAGTGTTCATGGGAAACATCAAAATAATAATTGGTATGTTCTCCACTAGTAAAGGCATTTGAACTTCCTGCATGCTCACTGAGAAACTGGCTATATTCATTTTCTTTAGGATATTTCTTTGTTCCCAAAAAAAGCATATGTTCACAAAAATGACTTAAGCCAGCAATATTTGGAGGATCTGACAATGAACCTGAAAGAGAAAACACATAAATAACAAATCTTTGTTTTTATGTCAAAAACTAGTAACTACAGATGGATTACAGATGATCTGGAACTCTTGTTAGCATGATAACTACAACCATACAATCAGAGAAATGTGAGCACAGGCTACTCTAAAATGGTATTATTTAAAATGTAAACCAGTAGTTAGAAGACCTGGATTCTACTCATAACATTGCTTAGTTTGTGACACTTGGCAGACTTCTTAACCTCTTTGGACATTAGTTTCCTCACACTGGTATGAAAGAAAGTTGAATTCTCTGTTTTATAAAAGCTAGAATTTTCTTGTGATGGTTTTATTTTATTGAAGTAAACCACACAAAATAGTGGTAAGAACATGGATTTGGAGATTAGCAGTCCTAGAGCTGTGAAACTTTAAGTGTGATACCTATTTTGCCTCAGTCACTTTTTCTATATATATCTTAGAGAGTTGTATGAGTAAAAATTAGATATTTGCAAAGCACTCTGCATTATGGTAGAGAAGTTATTTTTTCTAATATTACCTTTATCCTCAATTCTAAAATGCCACTGAGTTAAATAAATGCTTTTATTTTTAAAAAAATACTGTAAGCCAGGCATGGTAGTACATACCTGTAATCTTTGCACTCTCGGAGGCTGAGGCTGGAGGATCACAAGTTTAAGGCCAGCATGGGCTACACACCAAGACACTGTCTCAAAAAAAGAACAAAAAAAGGAGGGATGGAGAGATAGAAACTATGAAAAACAAAATACTGTCTCAGTGGGACATAAAATGTACAAGAAATGTGCTACAAAATATGACATTAAGTATACCAAAATAAAAAAATAAGAACTATTATTGCAAAGGATGGGAATAAATCTCATTGCAGCTAGTTCACTTTAGGTAGGAATCTAAAAAGATGCTCTTTGTAAATGAAGATTATTTTGACTTAGACAACTGTAGCTTAATAGTAGGTGTGTAAGAGTTCCTGTACAAAATAAGGTGTTAAAAAATAAACATCATTAGCTGGGCATGGTGGCGCATACCTGTAATCCCAGCAACTCGGAAGGCAGAGACAGGAGGCCTGCAGGCTTGAGGCCAAAGGTAACCTGTGTTATTATTGAGACCTTGTCTTAATTTAAAAAAATAAGACAGGAGCCAGGGCGCAGCTCAATAGTAGAGCACTTGTAAAGTATGTGTGAGGCATTAGATTCAGCCCCTCAGTCCCACAAAAGAAAAAAATAAAAACCACTCGGAGTGGTTGCACAAGCCTATAATCCCAGCACTTGGGAGGCTAAGGCAGGAAAATCAACATGAGTTCAAGGCTAACTTGGTTCACAGTGAGTTCCAGGCCAGCCTGAGAAACACAGCAAAACCCTGTCTCAACCAAAAACATACAATAAAGTACACTGAATGGTAACCACTGGGTCTTTATTTACCCTCATATGGAAACTTCTAATGTCAACATTGGATCCATGGAACTGAACAAAGCTTAATTCATGATTTTAAATTTGTACCTATATGTACATCAAGTGCTGCTGATGACTTATCCGTGGTGGGATCACTGATGAGAAGTACTTTGATACCATTGGCCAGTTCTAGTCCACGGTATTCTCGCTTGTCTTCTGGAGATTTGATAATGTTAGTTCCTATTCTCTTGATAGCTGGATTATTCATGGTGCTATAAGTCTTTTCTTGGAAACTGAAAGGAAAAGGATTAATTGTTGCATTGTGCCTATTCTTTTCTTTTTTTAAGGACAAAGAATAATATCAAGTGAATTCACATAATACACTATCCAACTAAAAATATATAGACTTAGCTGGGTACAGTAGTTCATGCATGTAATCCTAACAATTTAGGGGATGGAGGCAGGAGGATCGTGAGTTCAAGGCCAGTGGTAACCTATCTAATTTAGTGAGACCGTGACTCAAAATAAAAAAGGCGGGGGTGAGGTCCAGTGGTAGGGCACTCACAAGGTATGTGTGAGGCCCTGGGTTCAACACCAAAGCACTGGGGAAAAAAAAAAAAAACCTGGAAGAAACTTGTGTTGTTGCTGCTGGGGACTGAACTCGGGCTGTGGGCATGCTAAGTACATGCTCTACCACAAAGCTAAAGCCTAAGTCCTAAAGGAAACCTTTTATAGCCTACCTACAGGTGTAGTCATTCCTCTCCTCCATCTTATGCTCCAGTCTTTCAAAAAAATATGCAAATAATGTTTTTGTGGAAACATATCTAAAAAAGCACACAGGGTGGGTTGGGCCATGAGTTGGGCAGTGTGCTGACCTAGAATAAAGTTTTCAATTACAAATGACTACTTTCATTCATATTTCAGAAGTACCTGCTAGAGTAAAGTGAGAGGTTGTGCAAGTGTTATTACTGGGTCAGCAAAACATTGCTCGATATGATGACTTTCAAAGACAAGGCAGGCCTGGAATTCATGGGTTTTACATGCATATGCTCATAAAATTAGGAATAATCTCTGTAAGGAATAACCCCTGTAAGTATTAATATAAAATAAGAGACATGGATTGTCCTATGAAAGCAATAAAAGCAAGGACACAAAATACACAGATAAAAAGTTGAAAGAACTCTAAGTAATTTTTATACTCTGTTAAAGAGCTGAATACCAGAGCAGGGAGCAGCCTGGCAATCTTACAAAGGGTTTCCTCAGATAGCTCTGTCCTTTTTGCTCTAGAAAAGCTAGAGAGACAGTGATGTGAAAGCACTATCAGCACACAGAATCCTTGTATTGGTTGGTATTAGTGAAGTGAAGGGATTTTCCAGTCTGGTAATGTTTTTTAGGAATAAGGTAGATGTTATTTTGTCTATACTGGGGAATGCTTAAGAGACAAAAATTGAATCTACTATTATTGGTAGGTTAATATACTAGTCAAGTAAAGCCAAAAACCTATCTGAAACTGTGCTAGTACTTTGTCTTCTTACCTAAAAGACACAATGGGATTTGACTGTCCTTAAAGACTGATAGCCAGAGTTGGGGATATAGCTCAGTTGTAGAGCCCTTGCCTAGCATGTGTAAGGTCCTGAGTTTGATCCCTAACACCACAAAAAGACTGATGGCCATATCCAAAGGTAAATCAGAAAGTATAAATAGGCATAGAATTATTTTGGACAAAATATTGTTCTAAAACCTAAGAAATTAAGAAAGAAAAATTTAGATTGATTTTATCAGAATACTTTCCTCTCTGAAATCTTCTATAATTATTTGTCTAATCTGAATAACAAGTGATAAACCAAAGAGGTTTGGTCATATTAGGACTCCTAAATCTTTTGAGAGATCATATTTAGAATTTTAAAGATCAATACTATAGGCCTTACTAAGTGTATAATACTAGTTTTTAAAAATCACATAATAGTGCTAATGATCACAGATAATGCTAATGGTCTGGTTCTCTTTATGGCAAAAAAAAAAAAATATATATATATATATATATATATTTTTTTTTTTTTTTTCAGTACTGGAGGTTGAACCCACGGCCTGGAGCTTGCATGCTTTGCAAGTGCTGTACCACTGAGCTGCCCCCTTAGCCCCCCCCCTTTTTTTTTTTTTTTAGTTTTTGAGACAGGGTCTTTAGGCAGACTGCCTCTGGTCTGCAACTTTCGATCCTCCGCTTCCTGGTACCACAAAAAAGGGGGGGTGTAAGGGGGATTCTTTATTTTTGCAGTATTGGAAGGCAGACCCCAGGGCCTTATGCATATTTTGCAAGTGCTCTACTACTGAGCTGCACTCCTAGCCATTCTATGTATTAAATTGAGACAGGGACTTACTAAATTACTCAGGCTGTCTCTGGCCTTGAACCCGTGATCCTCCTGTGTCTGCCTCCCAAGTCACTAGGATTACAGTCATGTGCCACCCCATCTGGCTAAAAATGGTGTCTTGTGTCTAAAAAAAATATTACCAGGATGATGACAGAAAATGATTTAAGACTCTAGTTGGCTGCCATGGCACACATCTATAATCTCAGCAATTTAAGAAGCTGAGATAGGAGGATTTTGATTCAAGGCCAGAGGCAGTTTATAAATTTAGCATGCACAAGGCCCTTGGTTCAACCCACAGTACTAATGACAAAAACAACAACAACAACAAAACTCTGAGTTCTAGGCTGGGTGTAGTGGCTCATGCCTGTAATCCCTGAACCCAGCTGAGGCCTGTCTGGGACCACACAATGAGTTTGAGGCCAATGTGGGACTGCATAGCGACACAGTCTCAGAAAAGCAAAACAAAACAACAACAAAAGTAAGTTCCAGTCCAGCAGCAACATAATACTAAATAAGCCATGAGGCAGCCTCCATTAAGACCCCAGCATGCTGGACCCAGTGGCGCACATCTGTAATCCCAGGGACTTGCGGGAGGCAGAGGCAGGAAGATTGTTAAATTTAAGGTCAGAGGAAGCTTGTGTAAGTAAGCAACACCATGTCTCACAATAAAAAGTAAAAAATGGGCTGGGGTTACAGCTCAGTGGTAGAGTGCTTGTAAAGCATCATAAAATCCTGGATTAAAGCCTTTAGTACCATAAAAAAAAAAAAAAAAAAAACCCACACAAAAAAACCCTAGCAAGAAAAGGGAAATAAGAAGCTCTGTGTGAGTCAGGTGTAGTGGCACATGCCTGTAATTCCAGCACTCAGGAGGCTGAAGCAGGAGGATTGAGGTGAGTTCAAGACCAGCCTGGTCTACATAGTGAGTTCCAGGTCAGCCTCGGCTACATAGCAAGACCCTATCTCAAAAAAGAAAAAGAAAAGAAGAAAAAAAAAAAAAAAAAAAAAAAAAAAAAAAAAAAAAAAAAAAAAAAAAAAAAAAAAAAAAAAAAAAAAAAAAAAAAAAAAAAAAAAAAAAAAAAAAAAAAGGAAGAAGGAAGAAAGGAAAGAAGAAAGAGTAAGAAAAGAAAAGAATAATGAAATAAAAGCAAAGCTCTGTGTGAGCCAGGCATTGTGGCATCACCTGTAACACCAGTACTCAGGAGGCTGAGGCAGGATGGTGAGTTCAAGGCCAGCCTGAGCTAGACCCTATTTCAAGAAACCTGGAGGAGCTCTGTGTGGGGTGAGCCATAGAAAATGCCTAAACTTGCCCTCAGTAAGGCTCTACTAGAAGGAAAATGGGGATAAGGCTACTAGTGAGAGATTCTACCCTAGGTGGGAGCAAAAGCCAAAAGCTATTTACTTCCATCATCACCATTTACACCCAATTCCTTCTACTATGTTTACCCCAGCTAGTTGATTTAAGGGAACCAACAGCTACAAATGACTAAAATGTAGTGATGATGATGATGCTCTAAAACTTCTGTCTAATCTATAATTGCTGTGAGAAGATGAAATACAACTCACTTTGGTAGTACAAACTGTTTTATTCTGTGGAAGGTTAAAGAACTCACTATGTAAAGATAAAGCACCTCCACTACATGCTACATCCCATACCTTCTTGGAGCTTCAATTTCCCTTGTCCAGATTTTAATTTTCTCAGGAAAAAAAAAATATTTAAATTGTAAAATGGAAGTTGGATGTAGGTAGAACAGAATAGCACTGGACTGTGAGCTCCTGGCCCAGTAAGAACCATCTGTAAATGAGCAGTCATTTATAAGTTATTTGGACAGATAACTTATTTAGATATTGAAGTTATGTCTGATTAATATTCCTGGTGTGGCTGAGAGTAAAAAGATAAGTTTATTCTGTAAGTTACACATAAAAATTAGTCCAATTACTTTAGACATTTGTACACAGGATCAAGAACAGCTATCAATTTCCAAACTGCCCAAACTCCCAAATCAAATATCATAACTTCTTGAGGAAGTACAGTTCAAAAGAAACAGTAGCAACACTTTCAAACAAGACCCATTCCAGGCAATTTATATTTAATAAATAGACAATGTGGCTTTACCTGTAGCATTTCTATAAACACCTACAAAGATTGACTCTTACCTTCTGGAAGAACTGAAAGAAATGACTGGGAACTCCTCTGATGATGAATTCATCAACAGCTTGCCTGTCTGCTTATATTTATACTCAGGAGATCACATGTCTGTCTATCTCAGCTTCCTCATTAGCATAGCCTTCAAGAGTAATTTTATTTATTGCAAATGTTCTCCAACAAGCAGGCATTCTGACATTTTTGATGATAAGCAAGTGTTAGCACCAATGCATTCCCAGACATTTATCTGATATTTTTAACTTGTCAAAGTCAAAATTTTAGAAACAATAAAATTACTTTCAATTTTAGAGATATTATCATACACTGGAAAGTTCATAAAGTACAAAATTGTCAGTTTTCAGCATTCTGATAAACTGGAGAGATGTTTAGTAATTATGACATATTTTGTGATTTTGTTCAGAATTCAAATTAATGACTATATTCGCAGGAGATAAAAGATGGACGAGTCATTATCTGTTATCTAGTCCCTTGTAGTTCAGAGACTGACAGCACTGGCTCATCCTTGGAGCTTTTAAAAATACAAAATATCAGAACCCACCATAGAACTACCAAGCCAGATTCCACATTTTAACAAGATCTCTAAGTAAGCTAGTTTCCATATCTTACCAATTAGGAAATCAAAGCCCAAGCTTAAGTCACGTGCCCCAAATCATCTTACAAAAAGTTACAATTACAACTCAAACTCTCCTGGGTTTAGCCTTGCCCCCCTCCCCCATATCACAACAAACCTTTCAAGAAGCCCACTAAGGTTCCATCTCCAACACCACCAATCAATCAATCATGGACTAAGACATATAAAGGCCTAAATTTTAGATTGGGAAAAACAAATCCCTAAACAGGTCATTTCCAAATTCCCATATGAAGAGTAAATTTTATTATACAAATATACTTTTATTCAAATGACCTTTTATAGTCTTTTCATATTTTTTTAAGTGTTTCACTACATATTTCATAACACATTGGGAAACTTTACTTTGCCTTTTGCTCCCTACCCATCCCCATTAGCAATCTGCAAATGTAGTTCAATCCAATTTAGAACTGATGACCTAGGAACCTGAACAGGTGGGTGATCATGCTAATAATCAATTTTATAAATCAAAACCTCATTTCAGGGGAATACACCCATCCACACCCCAGACCTGGAAGCTGAGGCCTATGGCACTCCTGAATGTGGAAGAGGGGCCCAGAGATAAAATGGCTGGAATCTGAACCACACCATAAAACATTCCTGTGTCCCATAGGAGGCAGAGCAGAGAGAGGTCAAGGTAATGGAATGAACCCTAATATGCCTCAGTATAGCCAGGTGCTATGGCACAGGTCTGTAATCCCAGCAATCACTGATCAGGAGCATGACATAGGGCGACAGAGCCTGAGGAGCAACTTCAAAGGCAAGGGGATGGCAGCAGTGATGAGATATTGGTCACATTTGGAAGGGGAGTACATTGTTGTTGTTGTTAGGTGCTGTTGAGTCAGTATCTGACTCATAGTGACCCTCATAGGGTTTTCAATGGCAGATTGTTTCGGGATTGCCTTGGGAGTGGGTTGCCACATCCTTCTCCCATTTTTGCGGTGCTGGGAAACGAACTCGGGACCTCAGAGACTATAGAGTGGCGCTCTACCAACTGAGCTAAATCCCAGCCCATAACTATGTGTTATGTGACCTAAAAATAGCAACATGTCTCAGAGCACACGCCCCTCTCATGGCTCTTCGGTTTTAGGGATAGGTATTCTACACTTCATATACCAGTGAGATCATCGAGGTGGGTATAAACTAAAATCCTGTCAGCTGAATCTTATTTTCTCATGATAGAACACTTTGCCTTTGTGTCCAGGCAGAATGTTAGCTGTTTTAACTCTGTGTCCTGGCCCTCTGGAAAGGAGATTATGATCCACAAATGAAACCTTAAATGAATCAGGGTGGCTATAATTAAAATGAATCCTATAACAATATCACTTCAAGGACTAATCCTTTGGCAAATTTTGTTTTAGTTTTGCAGCATGTTTATTAATGCCTGTTAATTCCAAAAGTGACAGGCTTAACACAGAATACTTTCTAGAGACTTTGTAAAGGTTTAAGCAAATGAATTAAACTTCAATTTTATGCCTCTTGCCACAGTTGGACCTCTTACCACAGTAACTATATAGAAGGTTTCTTACAGGTGTGGTTTGGGGACAAGGGTCTTTCACCTTTCCACAGTCTTTAAGGTGTTACAAACTGTGAGATAGATACCATTCTACAAAACTAATCCTCAAAATCACTCCCACTTTTAAAAAAGTGTCATATACTTTATAAACTGTTCATTTCATCTTCCCGTTCTCCCTAAGTGATCAGCAGCAGTTGTGATGGTCAACCTCCTTAATCCCAAAGAAAAACAAAAGCTTGGTGATTAAGTGACTTGCCCAATTGCAATCAGTGACACAACTGACTTGTGACAAAGCTGAACTACAGAGGAAGTGTGGGAAGGGGAGGAGCAGAAGGTGCTTAAGGAAATCATATATGGCTTTCTTCCTTAGCTCCCAGTTACGGCTCTCACAGTCCTTCCTTGACCCCATTTTCCTTCCATACAAAACCAAATAACAAAAGCCAAAAACAAAAATTAGAGTACGTAAAACAAATGCTCCAAGGACACTTTTCTGGTTTATTATTTTTCTTTTACTATTTTTCCATATAAAACAAAGACAGGTACTAGAAGGAGCCTGGAAAAATACTTCAAATCTGCTAAAGAAGTCCTGAGCTAAAATCATGTCACTGTACATATATTGCTCATAAAAAGGAAAATGTGTGGTAGGATTAAATGTGTAGAATTATCTTACATGTTGAAAGAGAACATGTAAATAATTACTACAGTAGACATGGTGGTTTTATGGGTGGCTTTTTTCAAAAGTATACATTACATGCACAAGGTCCCTAGCAACCTAGAACCCCCTGAAACTATATATGTTAAACCATATGCACAAAATAGGAGAAAAATCATAATTATCTTGGTAGATATAGAAAAAGTGTTTACATTCAACAAGTAAACTTTTGAAAAGAAGTTAGCAAACTAGAAAAATACAATAAAAAGGAAAAATTCTTTCATCTGAAAAAGAGTATCTACAAACACTAGCAATTATCATACTCAGTAGTGAATACTCCTAATCCCATGAATGCAATGCCACTTCTGTGCAACATTGTACTGCTGCTTCTAACCAGTCCAATAAGGTAAGAACAAGAAACAAAACACATAAAGATGGGAAAGGGAGGGGAAGAAACTAACATTAGTCACAGGCAACATGACTGTATACACAGAAAAATCCTAAGTATCTATCCACTGACAACTGCCACTCCTGCGTAGGATACAGTAGGTTATGACAAAGTGATGCAGCTTCAACAACTAGGAAAGGCCATAATAAGGTACAAAATCACATTTTTACAGATGTTAGAGGGTTATGGAAGCACTAAGGATACGATGAATTGGAATTTCAGAGAAGAAAGCCCTCTGAGCTGAATTTATGATCATCTCCTGACATCTTCTCTGGGGATATTTTCTAATTCTGGGTGTGGACTAAAGATCATGCTTTGCCCAGAGGGACTTGACTGGATAAAGGGATATCATTAAGGCGTGAGTGGTGACATGAGGTTGATGTGACAGATTAAGGCTGCAAGAAGTCTCAAATTTCCAGCTAATTTTCTCCATGAGAGATTTTCTAAGATACCACTACATTCCTACCAGAATGGCTAAAATGAAAAGGACAGAGGGCAACCCAAATTCTCACACAGTGCTACAGGAATGCAAAATGGTAAAATCATTTCCAAAAACTGTCATTATATAGTAAAATTGACAATGTGATCTAACAATCCTATTAGATATATGTTGTTGTTGTTGTTAGGTGCCGTCGAGTCGGTATCCGACTCATAGTGACCCTCTGTACAACAGGGGAAACACTATTGCCAGTACTTCTCTGCTGTTCATAGGGTTTTCATTGGCAGATTGATTTTTGGGAGGGGGTTGCCAGGTCCTTCTCCCAAGCCTACAGCTTCCGGTGTTCCCAGGCGGTCTCCCATCCAGGTACTAACCAGGCCTGACCCTGCTTAGCTTCCGAGATCTGACGGGATTGGATGCCACAGGGCTACAGCTGCAGGCATTAGATATATATCTAATATTAAATACATTTATATATTCATAACAAAACTCTTCATATCAGCCCAAACTAGAAATGATCAAATATCCATCAGCAGTAAAAAGAAATAAATTGTGGTAATTTATTTACACAATGGAATTTACACAATGGAATAATACACAAAGAAAGTTAATAGAGAACAAACACAATAATAAGGATGAATCTCCATGTCTTTCTTGAATTATTTTTGAGTAAAAATTTGTATATTTAATTTAAAAAAAGGATGAATCTCCCTAATATAAGGATGAGTCAAAGAAGCCAGACACAAGAGAGCAAATATTATATCCTTGTGTTTATATAAAGTACAAGAACAAGAAACAGCAAGCTATGCCTTCATGTCAGGATGGTAATTACTGAGGGTGGGAGGGTGGGAGTTGAGGGTGGGAGTAGTGATTCAAAGGGAGCATGAGCAGGACTTCATAGTCATGTGCTGGTTATATAGATATACTTGTAAAAATGCATCAAGCTGAATACTTACTGTGTTTCAATAAAAATTCCTTAGAATAGTTTTTGGAATTATCATAAAACAGTAAAATAAAAGGAAGGAGAGATAAATGAATTACTAATATAAATATCAATCACCAAGTCATCCTGGACTTGGTACCATGTGAATAGTGGGAAGTGACCTTACCAATATGTTCTAATATAAGAAGGCTGAGAAATAATAGTCCAGCTAATGGGCCGGGGTTTAGCTCAGCTGGTAGAAGGCTGCTCCGCACTTTTCTGAGGACCAGGGTTTGATCCCCAGTACTGACAAAAACAAGAAAAGGACATGGAATCCACTCCCAGAGCAATCCTGAAACAATCAGACACTGAAAACCCTATGCAGGTCACTATGAGTGGGACCCATCTCAATCATACCTAACAACAACATTGTGATAACTATTTAAACCTTTGGTGTGCCTTGAGACAATTATTTCCATTGATATTATCTTGGCCACAAGAAATAGAAGACTCAAATAAGAATGTTGTTGTTAGGTGCTGTCAAGTTGAGCCTGACTCATAGCAACCCTATGTACAACAGAAGGAAACACACCCGAACACTGTACCACTCCCTGCACTATGTCAATGCATCCCTGCTGTTCATAGATTTTCAATGGCTGATTATTTCAGGATTGTTTCAGGAGTGGGATGTCAGGTCCTTCTCCCATTTTTTGTGGTGCTGGGGACTGAACCCAGGGCTTCAGAGTGCAGAGCAGCACTCTACCAGCTGAGATAAACCCCAGGTCCCAAGTAAGAATAGCATGACTAGCTGGGCGCAGAGGCGCAGCCTGTAATCCCAGTGGCTCAGGAGGCAGAGGCAGCAGGATCCCAAGTTCGAGACCAGAGGCAGTCTGAATAATTTAGTGAGACCCTGTCTCAAAAACTAAAAAAAAAAAAAAAAAAAAGGGCTGGGGGGCAGGCAGTTCAGTGGTACAGCACTTGCAAAGCATGCAAGCTCGAGGTCCTGGGTCCAACCTCCAGTATCACACACACACACACACACACACACACAAGAACAGCATGACTTAAGTATGCTAGATATATTTTAACTCAACTTTTTACTCATGATTTGAAAACTAGCTTTTAGTAATTACTCACTTTAGACTCCAGTTAAGATTTAAAAATAAAACTCGATACTCCCAGCAACCAAATAAGAGTGGCAAGTACTAAATATAATAAAAGCAAAAGCAAATTGTGAATAAATTCTCTCCTCAACAATTTTCAACTTTTTCTTTTTTTTTTTTTTGTCGTACTAGGGGTTAAACCTAGATCCTTGCACATGCTAGGCAAGCATGTCACCACTGAGATGCAACCCTGGCCCCCTTTTTTATCCACCACATCTGGCTTATTTTCAACATTTACATCAAACAACCCAGGCTTTAAATCAGATTCATTATTTATTTTATTATTTTCATATTTACTTATTTAATTTTTTTGCAGAACTGGTTAGTTGAATCAGGGCCTCAGATATGCTCTCTAAGTGCTCTAACAACGAGCTGCAGCCCCAGCCCATTTTTTTATTTTTTATTTTGAGACAAGGTTTTGCTAAATAACACAGGCTGCCTCTGTCCTTGAACTTGTGATCCTCCTGCTATGTGCCACTGTGCCCAGCCAGATTCATTATTGTAAAAACAAGACAAAAAGAATACCATATAAAGTTAACATTTCTTCAAACTCAGAATTAATATTTAACATTTACACATTTATAAGGTTATCTTCATTATAGATTCTCCTAGAACCCAGAACAGCAAAAGGCAGCTTAAAGACTTTTGTCAGGGTTTCTAGAGATTAATTTAAGAGCTGGGTGTGGTAAGGCATGCCTGTAATTCCTGCACTCCCGGAGGTTGAGGTGGGAGGGTCGATGCAAGTTTGAGGCCAGCTCAAACTACACAGTGACACTCCATCTCAAAAAAAAAAAAAAAAAAAAAAAAAAAAAAAAAAAAAAAAAAAAAAAAAAAAAAAAAAAAAAAAAAAAAAAAAAAAAAAATTATTTCAAATCACATACTGGCCTGGTGTGGTGGCACATGCTTGTAATCCCAGCAACCCAGGAGGCAGAAGTAGAAGGATCACAAGTTTGAGGCCAGAGGCAGCTTGTGTCATTTAGTGAGACCCTGTCTCAAGACAGAAAATTAAAAAGGGGCTGGGGATACAGCTCAGTGGTAGACCATTTGCAAAGTATGTGCCAGGTCTTGGTTTCAGCCCCTGAGTACCATTAAAAAAAAAAAAAAAAATCACAGGCTAATTATTGACTAATTCTCTCAAGACAGCCCACCAATGAAAGCAAATCTAAATATTTGTATTCTGCATAGAGGGGTATATCTCCACTTATGGGCTCATTTGTGCCCATATGTATATCCTGATTCTAACAAAAGACTTGGCCCATCTCAATAATGCCAGTTCAGGAATTGACCTATACTCTGCTTTAGTATGATTCTATAATCATATACTGAGTCAACTGACCAATTTTAGCCTGTGTTTAATAATTATATTTCGCCTCCAACAAATGACCTCTTTGCTCCTCAGATCCTGGATACTATCTACTGGACTCTTTCGGTCAAAATGAATTCTCTGACCTCAGGTAGTTTTGCTAAATAAGAATTAGGTGAAATGTTCACTTGGGTCCATTAAATTGACAGAAGTAGCTAAAGTTGCATCAGATTTGGGCCATCTTCACAGGTTTTCTCTTGTTAAATACATTTAACTAAACTTTGCCAAGGAATAGTGCCTGGTACATAGTTGACATCTATGAATGGCAGCCTTATTATTATAATGATCGTTATTATTATGGTCCTGTGGGGGGAAGATGCAAATAGATCACCTCAATAACCACCATGTTATTACTAGCATTCTTAAAACACACTCATTCAAATTCCAGTTGTATACTGTCATCTCTAGAGTCAAAAACATTCATCAGGCAGGCTGGTAATAGTACGGTACTGTGTAAGACTATGAGGAAAACAGGTAAATAATTATCCCTGTATAATTGCTATTGGTGAGGTAATGTTTATAGTCAGTAGTTCTCAATAGTGACAATTTTACCCCTCCACCAGGGGACATTTGGAAATGTCTGGAGACATTTATGATTGTCATAAATGAAGAACGCTGCTGATATGCAGTTAGCAGAGACCAGGGATGCTGCTAAATATCATACAATACACAACAAAAAATTATGTGGCCCAAAATTTCAAGATTGATGAAGATGAAAGACCCTAGTTTACAGTTCCAGCTTTATCATCCCAAAATAATGGATAAAAATCCCTACAAACATTTCTAGCCATTTAAACTAAGCCCAGGACACAGCTTCATCAAAATACAGGAAATTATCTATAACAAAACTCTTATCTATCTATCTGTTTGCAACCATAGCACCCTGGCATCCAATCCCTCCTGATCTTGGAAGCTAGGCAGGGTCAGCCGGGGAGACCACCTGGGAATATCAGGTACTACAGGCTAGGGAGAAGGACCTGGCAACCCACTCCTGAAACAATCAGCCGTCAAAAACCCTATGAATAGCAGCGAGGCACTGGCAATAGTGCTGGGCATGGCACAGTGTTGGGGAGTATTAAGTCTATTGTACACAGGGTCACTATAAGTCGGACAAAACTCGACGGCACCTAACAACAACATCCATCCATCTATCTACTTATCTACCTACCTACCTACCTATCTATCTAAATATAAACCAGAAAAGGCTTAAATGAAAAGGGGGGGGGGACTGATAAAGAAGGAAAGACAGAGGTCTTCAGGAAGATTGTCCTAGAGTAAGCAATCTAATGCACAAATGAAGGGCTCAACCTTAGAAAGGAGCAGAGCCAGTATATTAGACAGACCCTTACTCAATGCTCAGTCAGTATCTTACACAGCACATATGCTTTTTTAGGGATTATATCCTCAATGAATCCATTAAATAGGTCCTATTATTCCAATTCACAGGTATGGAGAAATTAAACCTCAGAAAAGTTATGTGGTTGAAGCTACACAGGCATTAAACAGAAGAAGTAGGATTCAAATCCAAGTCTTTACACATCATAGCCTCATGCTCTTAATTAGGTCATAAAATTAAAAGCTCATCGTATGTGCAGAGACTATAATACTCTAGGAGGATATTCACAAGAATGTTTAAGATGGTTATCCAGATGGTAGACCATCAGGTGATCTTTATTCTTTGTACTTATCTGTATATCACAGAATCTTCAGAAAGATAAACTTACTAGACTCTCATGTATTAGCTTATGCTTATTAAATTTCTAAGCCCAAATTGGGCTTGTTTTTGTTAATTTGTACTGTTCACATCATGACATAACAGAGCTAATTAACAGCAAGAAAAATTGACTGTTGTTGCTAAGTTGACTACCTTACGAGACTAGTTTGATGGCTCTCAATTGAAGCAATTTCCAAAAGATTTTTTTTTAATGGTTTGTGATATGGGGTAGCTTTAAGTACAAAATGGAAAAGAACCCACAATCTAATTCCAAAACCTACTTCCTCACTCAATTGATGACCTAGTATGATTTGACCTAATGCTGTGTTAATTCTAGGCTCTGTTTTGTTTAAAATATGAAATAACAGGCTAAATTCTCTCTCTCTCTCTCTCTCTCTCTCTCTCTCTCTCTCTCTCTCTCTCTCTCCCTCTCTCTCTCTCCCCTCATCCCTCCCTGTCTCTCTCTCTCACTACAGATACTACTGTTTCTTTCCCTCCCATAACTGGTGCTGGAGATTGACAATTGAGTAGCCTCTAGAGAAAAAAATAAAATTAGATCCACCTCTAATAATATTCACAAAAATAAAGTTCTAGTAGATAAGACAGCAAAATGTAAAAAAGTGAAGGATACAAGTACTGGAAGAAAAGATGCTTGAATTCCTTCTTTAACCTTGGTGTAGAGAAAACCTAACTGACTCAAAAAATCCAGGAGTACAGATCAAACACCTAAACAAAGAACTAAAACTATAAAACTCTTAGAAGAAAACATATCACAAAAGCTTCGTAACATTAGATTTGGCGATGATTTCTTAGATATGACACTAAAAGTATAGGCAACAAAAGAAAAAACAAATTGGACTATATGAAAATTAAGTTTTTTCTGTGCACCGAGGGCCAAGGGTACACATAGATCAATGGTAGAGTACTGGCTTCACATGTATAAGGTGTTAGGCTACAAACATAAAAAAATTCTGAGCATCAAAGGACACAATCAACAGAGTGAAAAGGCAACCTCCGGAAAGGGAGAAAATCTTTGCAAATTATATATCTAATAAGGGGCAAATATGCTGAACATCCTATAAAGCAACAACAACAACAAAATCCCCTAAAGCGATATGGTGGCACATGCCTGTAATGTCAGCACTTGGAGGACTAAGGCAGGAGGATGGCATAAATTCAAGGTCAGCCTGGAATACTTAGTGAGTTCCAAGACAGCCTGGGCTACACAGTGGGACTCCATCTCAAAAACAAAAGACCAAAAACAAAAACAAAAACCCCAAAACAAAACAAACAAAACACCAACTGACCCCCAAAACCAATTAAGTTATGGTTTATCAAAAGTTTTCCTAAGAATAAGGAAACACAGTCCCTCCATACTTTATTCCAGGACCACTGAGCAAAAGTTCTCAGTCCTGGTTGTTCAAAGCATTTTTCTTTTTGCTTTATAATTATCCACATAATAAGGAAACAAGGTTATCTATGCTGGTTACAAATAAAGGTTTTTTTAGAAACAAAGTATAAGGAAAGAAATACAAATTACCTAGATTTAAACACATTCTTAGTATATCTTTTTCTAGAAAATATATTTATACATAAATACTTCTTCTGTATAAATGGTTATGAATTTAAGATAACAATCACTCTGCACTTAAGAGTCTCCATTCATCACAGTACCTGTTTTACAGCCACTAACCAAAATATTTTGAGGAAACAGGCAAGATTCTAATGGTTTTTAGTACAAGAATATCTATTTCTTTCTTTATCACTCTATTCTCTGAATTTTGCACAACATATAAAGTTAGGCATTGTACTCAGCTCTATTTACAAACTTTACTGGTAAAATAAAAGATGTTCTGGGTGTGGTGTCACATATCTGTAATCCCAGTAGGAGGCAAAAGTGGGAGGACCACAAGTTTGAGGCCAACCTATGCCATACAGTGAGTTCAAGGCCAGCCTGGGATACACAACAACACTTTCTCCAAAAAAATACAATAATAAATAAATTAAATTAAGGATGCAGGTTTAAAATATCTACATTCCTTAGTGGAACAAGATTATTTTTAATCTCTTGGTGACCCAACATGGTAGTTAAAGTCTAAAGAGAGTAAGGAGGTGTACTTAGAAGAGGAATGCCAAAGAGAACAGCTTCAATTGGGTGCCAAAGCTCAAACAGAATAAACAAGGCAATCACTGATCAGGAGCATGACATGGGGCAACAGAGCCTGAGGAGCAACTTCAATGGCAAGGGGATGGCAGCAGTGATGAGATATTGGTCACAATTGGAAGGGGAGTACATTGTTGTTGTTGTTGTTGTTAGGTGCCGTCGAGTCAGTATCTGACTCATAGCGACCCTCAGGGTTTTCAATGGCTGACTGTTTCGGGATTGCCTTGGGAGTGGATTGCCAGGTCCTTCTCCTATTTTTGCGGTGCTGGGAATAGAATTCGGGACCTCAGAGACTGCAGCACAGTGCTCTACCAACTGAACTAAATCCCAGCCCCTGGGGAGTATATTAAAAAAGTGTTATTCACTAAGGAGGCTGAGGCAGGACGATCCTGAGTTCTAGGCTACCCTGGGCTACAAAGTGAATTCAAGGCCAGTGTGGACTACACAATGAGACCCTGTCTCAAACAAACAAACAAACAAACAAACAAGTGTTATGTATTAAGGATAACGAGAACCAGGGTCCTCACTATCAGGGAAAAGATTCACAAATACAGAAAGAACAAAAGCTAAAATTAACCTTGCAGTTTTAGACTAGAATTGGAGCTGTGTGAACTTATGGCTTTTAATATACAGGCTGATACAGAAATAAATATAAACGTGTCTGTGTGTGTATGTATTTATGTTCATGTTCACATACATGAATATGTATACATCTGCATCTACATGAATAAACATATACAGACACACATTCATATGCTGTTGTTAGGTGCCATTGAGTCAGCTCCAACTCATAGCAACCCTACGTACAATAGAATGGAAACACTACCCAACACTGTACCATGTCTGGCACTATTGTCAATGATTCTCTGCTATTTATAGGGGTTTTCAATGGCTGATTTTTTCAGAAGTGGGCTACCAGGTTCTTCTCCTAAGCCTACAGCACCTGGTGTTCCCAGGTGGTCTCCCATCCAAGTACTAACCAGGCCTGACCCTACTTAGCTTCTGAGATCTGACAAGATTGGATGCCAAGGTGGTATGGTTGAGGCTACACATTCATATACACACATAAAATATTTATTTACATACATGTATTTCTTAGCTCTGTCCACTGTTCAATCAGAAAGTCTTGGGCCCTAATAATTCTCTTCCTCCCCAAATAGCAATGAGTATACCTAGCACTGATAACTTGGCTTCTAAATTTTATTCTCCACTAAAAGCAACTACAGCTTCTTGGAGAAATGGTTGATTCCAGGACTAGGACAGGGAAAGTACAAGATGAGTCTGGAACATTTGTTGGGCCCAAACTAAGAAAGTGCCAAAAGAATGGTAGCTGTTAAATTGATAAAGGAGCCAGCATTAAAGGGCTCCTAATGCCCCTATTTGGGAGAAGGACCCAGTCATCCACTCCCAGAAATCAATCCACCATTGAAAACCCTATAAATAGTAGAGAAGCACTGACAATAGTGTTTCCCCTATTGTATGTAGGGTCACTACAAGTCAGACACCAACTCAATGGCACCTAACAACAACAATGCCCATATTTGGAACAATTTGAACAATAGATTAAATAATGACAGTAATAAATCAAAATTCTATGTAAAATAAGAAATCACAAAACTATACATATAGATAAGATGTCAAACCAATAGTTTGATGAGAAACAACATATTTAAATAGTTTAAAGTATTTCCCTAGAAGATACTTAAAGAAAAAAAGACTAGAGTGGTGAAGCCTCCTAAACTGGTCAAAGTATCAGTAAAAAGACTAATCAAAATTGAGTGCCACCTGACAGGATGCAATAAGAACATAGTATCACTCTGTGATATTCTTGCCAAAGTTAGGTAGCCTGTATTTAATCAAGAGAAATGATCAGATAAACTCAAACTAGGTCATCCTACTGCTTAAATTCCAAGAGACAAGGTCATGAAAGGCAAGTTAAAGACTACAGAATTATTATAGTCTGAGAAGACTAAAAAGAGAAGAAGACAACACTAATTCTGAACTGAATGTTTTCATTAAAGGTATCTTCAGTAAATGATATAACTAGAAAATTTGAATGAGATCCTAGGTTTAAATAATAGTAACATGTTAACATTAGTTTTCTTTCTCCTCTCTGTCCTCCCTTCCTCACTCCCTCTTTCTTCTGCTTTGTTTTTCTTATTTATTTATTTGTTTATTTATTTATGGTACTGGGGGTTGAACCTAGGGCCTTGCACAGGTTTTGCAAGCACTCTACCACTGAGCTGAACCATCAACCTATTTTTTACTGTTTATTTTTAGTTACTTAGGCTACCTTTGGCCTGGAACTTGTGATCCTCCTGCCTCTGCCTCCCTAGTCACCAGGGTTATAAGCATATGCCACCATACCTGGCTCTTGTTTCTCTATTTATTAAATTGACCAGTAATACTTATATATATATATATATATATTTATGGGGTACAATGTGATATTGGGACATATGTATACACTGTGAAATGATCAAATCAAGCTAATTAACATATCCATCACCTCATATACTTAACATTTTTTTGTGATGAGACATTTATATGTTACTTTCTTAGCAATTTTGAAACACATAATACAATATTATTAACTACAGTCACAATCCTGAGCAATAAATCTTAAAACTTATTTTTTAGCTGGGGATCTAGTTCAGTAGTAGAGCACTTGCGTATATGCACCAGGCCCTGGGTTCAATCTCCAGCACCATTAAAATAGAATGCCAGAAACAACACAAAAATGCTGGGGATATAGCTCTGTGGTAGAATATCTGCCTAGTGTACACAAGGCCCTGGGTTCAATCTCTAGTACTGCCAAAAAACAAAAACAAACCAAGAAGAGGAAAGGAAAGGAAAGGAAAGGAAAGAAAAGAAATAAGACAGAGATAAAGAACCTAACAACAATAAACCTAAGTTATTAAAAGCCTTGGCTTTTCTTATAGTCTCTCTCTTATTTTTCTTTCCTCCTATTCAATAACATGAATGTGAATCCATCTTCTCCCCAAAGCCTGCCATGCCCTGAAGCATCAGATTCTAGGGACTCTTCACCAAGCCTTAAATTTATAGGCCTAAAGAAATTATGCATCCTTGTAATTGCCATCCAATGAAGTGCCCCATCCAGAGGCTGTCTGTCATCCTCTTTCCTCCATACACCTGTTTATTCAGAATAGCCCTGCATCTTCCTACTAGTCCCAAATTAAAACTGTTTGTTTCCGTACAGAATAATGCAGTGAAGAAGATAATGACCAGATCAAGAAATAGATCAAAACTGTGATTCTTCACACTCAATTGTATGTGTTCAATGATTTCAGAGACAGACACTTCTTGGCTTCCAACATCCTGAACCTTAGCTACGGACCATTTAAGATCTGATTCTATGACCACAAAATAAAATACAAGAGGTGGCAGAAAAATAGCTGGCTAAAGAATAGCAACAGTGTGACTCAGGGCTCAGCATCAACAGAATACCTGGGCTTCAACTCTTCCTATCACCATGGATACCTAAGTGAACACTTCTGGAAACCTTCCAATATGGAGCAACCAGATCTGGAACAGCTAGACCTGATGTACCCAAGGCTAGAACAAACAGACCTGGAACAATCCATTCCAGAACCATGGAGAGGAATTTCTCCTATCCCAGAACCAGTTATGGCAAAATTCTCCTGCCAATGATTTGAAGGCTATCTTGGAAACTGCTCATGAAAGCTGTAACATAATATAAAAAACCACTAAATTATTTTAGTATCATGTATTTACCCCTATGAACATACAGCCTGAAAGTGTGGGAAGATGGGTTTATTATGCAATCTCATCTGGGCACTGGCTGTATTACTTCTTTTGTTGCATCATTTTTCTTGTTTTAGAGCTACGTGTCTCTGCCTTGACTCCATGGTTTTCAGTGGGCCTATCTGTCAATTTGGGTGGAAGTGGAGAGTATTTGCTTGGAGTTTAACTGTAGAGGTTTCACAAGCATTGGCTGGAGCCAATGCGGTAGTCCATGTCAGTAATCACAGCACTTGGAAGGCCACGGCAGGAGTTGGATTTGGTCTTTGAGGCTAGCCTCCTGGGTTACAAAGACAGATACTGTCAATAAAAAGACAAAAAAACAAACAAAAAACCCAAAGAACAAAGAAAACATCAAAACGAATAAACCAACCAAAAACCCATAAATAAAAAGGCACTGGCTGCTGATGGACAGCATGAGAAAAGATGTTTCTCCCTATGGATAACTGAATATAATGTTGTGACCCGAGATCAGAAACACACCACAAGGAGCAAAAGGCCAATTAGAAGGAGTCTTTATTAGCCGGCGGCCATGGAGGACTAGTGTCTCTCCAAAACCTGTGGCCCGAGGAACAGTTACTGGGGGCTTATAAAGGCAAATTTTGGCAAGCTTACAATCTCCAAATTGTATGATTTATACGCAATCTCCAAGTTCCTACTGTGATTTGTAACAATCTCCAAGTTTCTAGTATGATTTGTATCATGAGAACAAAAACTAAAAACAAGCAGTTCTGTAATAATCACTTAGGTAATAGTTTTATTGTGCAAGCAGTGTGGTATAGAGGCAGAACAACCGGGTAACAGGCAATCATTCAGTGGTTAAGAATTAACAATTTAATTAGGCAGCCAGGTGGTTAAAACCAGATAGTTAAAATTCTTCCAGCATATAGTTTCTCAAAAGGGGGTGGGTTTACCTAAGATGACGATGTTAAGATGGTGATGATCCTGTCAACTCAGTGACCTCTTTACATTTCCCATTGGTCTTATGGAGGAATTCAATCTTCGATTCTAGTCAGGGAATATATTGCTGGATTGTCTGGGGGTATGTACTGAGCGCTTAATACCATGACTTTGACTGAGTCTATTTTACTTTTTACAAATCTCAGAAGCCAGTTGAGGACACAAGGACCAAACATTCATCCTAAAAGTAAGAGCATCAGGGGGCCCGCCAATCCTGTTAAAAAGGTGGTGAGGATGACAGTGTAGGGTCCCTTTCACCTGGGAGTAAGTCCTGAAGAGATGAACCGATTGACCAACACTCTATCTCCTGCCTTGAATGGTAGGGGTGACAGGTCTATAGAAAGTGTCCGGTCTGCAGCAGTGCTTCGAAGTCCCATATGAAGCTGTTGTTGTACTGTCTGAATAGATTGTAAGGACTTGAGCAAGTTATAGTTATGGAACGCAACCAGAGCAACATCTCCAAATTTTGGGAGCAGCAGGGGTGGCCTCCCAAACATGATTTCACATGGAGTGAAACCCTTCTTATAGGGGGTACAATGAGTTCTGAGTAGAGCAAAGGGGAGTAAATTGGCCCAGTTTTCATTGGTCTCTAAAATAAATTTAATTAAGGTCTCCTTTAAGAGTCTGATTCATATGTTCAACCTGTCCTGAGCTCTGGGGATGATATGCACAATGGAACTTACAGTTAATGCCTAGAGCACTAGCCAAGGCCTCAGAAACCTGTACAGTGAAGGCAGGTCCATTGTCTGATCCCAGAGCAAGCAGCAGGCCTAATTGGGGAATGATCTCATGGAGAAGTTTCTTTGTAGCTATTACAGCTATCTCAGATCAGGTTAGGTAAGCCTCTACCCATCCTAAGAAGGTATCCACAAATACTAAAAGATATTTATGTCCCCCTGCCAGGGGCCTTACTTCAATAAAATCTAATTCCCATTGTTTTCCAGGGATGGACCCACATGAGCGAGCTCCCATGGACGTCGGTGGGGGCCCTCCCTGGTTAACTTGAGCACAGGAACTACATCTGGTAGTAACATCCAAAACCATATGAGATAGGTTTGGAATGTAATATCTGGCCCTGAGTAATTCAGTTAGTTTAGATTGTCCTAAATGAGTTGCCTGGCATAGTCTGTTAACTAAAACCTTCCTAGTGCCTCTGAAGTCAGTCCATTGCCATCTGGCAAGATCCACCAACCTGAAATGTCCTTAGTGGCCTGTTTTTCCTGGGCCAGGGTATTTTCTTCCGATTGATAGTTAGATTCTGTAGGCAAGGTGGGTTCAGGCAATGCAGGCACGACTAAATGAATTCCCACTGGTCTAACGGCCAGATGGCGGGCCTCCTGGTCCACCAAGGGGTTCCTCTTGCCTCCATATCCTCACCATATTGGTGGCATTTGCAATGGACTATCGCCACCTCTTTGGGTAGCCAGAATGCTTCCAAAAGGGCTAGAAGTTCTTCTTTATTTTTAATGGACTTGCCGGCTGATATAAGTAGTCTTCTTTCCTTACAAATTGCCCCATGCATGTGGGCTTGTCTGGATCAGAGAGGGGGACATCTGTCAGGTCTAGCCTGCCTCCTTGGATGACACCCAATTGCTTGTAGACAGTCGTGGCTTGGTGCTTCTGGGTCCCCATGTGTGCAGGAGTGATGGCCACCAAAACTTGAACCACAACTGGCGCATGGTGTCGGGCCAAACCAGGCGGACTGGTCTCTGCCCATACTCTAGGGAATCACTCCTGAAGCATCTATAGATATGGAGTCAATTTTCCCTCTGCAGGCTTCTCCTATAGTAAATACTCCTCAGACAAAGGGCAGGTTAGCAGAATACAAGCTGGGTAGGTACTGATTGATAAGGCTGCTGCATTTTCTGAGAAGGAAATCGTTGCCTGTAGCTTTTGGAGCAAAACCCTACCCAACAAGGGGCATGGGCAGTCAGGAATCACCAAGAAGGAGTGAGTCACTATATTATTTCTCAGATTGACAGTCTGTTGTGATATCCAATTACAGGTAGTGACCTTGCCAGTTGCCCCTTGAATAGGGGTCTTTTTGCCAGTTACGGGTTCCAGAGGCTGGGTTAAAACTGTGTGGGTGGCCCCTGTGTCTACTAGAAAATTGACTGATTTGCCCCCTACTTTTAAAGCGAACCTGGGCTGCTGGGGGCTCAATAGAATGGAGCCCTGGCTCCACCATCAATCTTGAAGATTTAAGACCTTCCTCGATTTTCCTTCCTTTCTTTCTGTCTGGACATTCATTCTTCCAATGTCCCTCTTTTTTATAGTAGGTGCATTGGTTCCTACCTGGTGGGGTCCTATGTCAGGGATCTTCTGTTGCCCTTTATGACTTCTGGTCCGGTGCTTGTCCTTCATTTGTCCCCTGCAGGGCTGCTACAACTGCCCTAGCTACTCGTTTATTCTAGGCAGCCCCTGGAGTATCTCTATTATTATAGACCTTTTGGGCAATCTCAAAAAGCTGAGTGAGAATCATTCTCTGAAATCCCTCTAGCTTTTGAAGTTTCCTTCTAATATCAGGACCTGACTGGGTGACAAAGGCAAGATTTATTGCCCTCTAGTTTTCTGGGAAGGGCTGGGATTTAGCTCAGTTGGTAGAGCACTGCGCTGTAGTCTCTGAGGTGCAGAGTTCAATTCCCAGCACCACAAAAATGGGAGAAGGGCCTGGCAATCCACTCCCAAGGCAATCCTGAAATGGGCAGCCATTGAAAACCCTATGAGGAGCTGGGCATGGTGGCATACGCCTATAATCCCAGTGGCTTGGGAGGCAGAGCCAGGAGAATAGCAAGTTCGAGACCAGAGGAAGTCTGCGTAACTTAGCAAGACCCTGTCTCAGAAAGTAAAGGAAAAAAAAAAAAAAAAGGCCAGGGATGCAGCTTAGTGGTCCAGCACTTGCAAAGCATGAAAGCGCGAGGCCCCAGGATCAACCCCCAGTACCAGAAAAAAAAAAAAAAAAAAAAAACCTATGAGGGTCGCTATGAGTTGGATACCCACTCGATGGCACCTAACAACAACAACAAGTTTTCTGGGGCCTCCAGGTCAATGGTGTATAAATTGGGTAAGCATTCTGGAACCGCACTAGATAGGCAGCAGGAGACTCCTGGAGGCCTTGTGTAATTGCAGATACCTTAGATTTGTGGGCTGTCAGGCAGCCCCTTTCAATAAAGCCAAAAGGAACCAGTGAAAAGTGTGCAATGATTGTGGGCCCCCTGAAATATTTGGGTCCCAGTCAGCCCTCTTTGGGGGAAACATTTCCTCAATTTCCTCCTGATGGTCCTCTAGTGTCCCAGCTAGTGCCCCCAAGATTGCCTCAGACCTAATTCTGCTTCTCTCTTCGGTTGTGAATAGGATCATAAGTAATTGTTGGCAATCATCCCAAGTGGGGCAATGAGTTTGAAAGACAAACTCAATGAGGCCCATGAGGGCCTAGGGCTTCTCTGAGGAGGGGGGATTTTGTCCCTTCCATTTATACAGATCATTAGTTGAAAATGGGACATACACGAGGAATGGTCACCCCTTGCCCTCCCCAGTTGGTGGGGACCCCCTCAAGGGCAGCAGAGGGGCAGGTGTTGAGTGGGGGGCCCCACTCATGTATGGAGGGGAGATAGAGATGGACTTGGGGTGCCTTCGGGGTCTTGGGTCACCTCAGGGTTCTGGGTAAGTGGCCTGGCATAGGGAGGGGGAAGGTCATACTTCTCAGGGCCAGGTCCCAAGCGGGGAGCTTGTTTGTTACCTTTTTTCTGTTTTTTCTCCATTAACATTATTGTTAAACCCATCTGACAAGCCCAGTTTCTTAATCAAGGGGGAGGATTCAGTAGTCTTAGCTACTGGTCAGCATAAGGGAACTGATCTGAGTGTCCTGGATCTCCAGTAATTATATCCCAAAATGCATGGGTGATTTTGGGGTCCAGGGGTCCAGTGTCTGGTCATCCTATGTTAAAGGTTGGCCATTCAAGCTCACAGAGGTTCTGGAGCTTCCCAGGGGAGAGTTTAGTCCCAAAGTTCATAGAAAACCCTACCTTCAAATGGCTCAATATACGTTGAAGGGGCATCTGTGGTTTTGATCCATTGTTAGCTGGATCTTATTTGCTTTATTCCATTTCTGGTTGTTTATAGCCTGGAATTCAAATTCAGCTTTTCTGAGGAAAGATTTTTAAAAAACTAAAATAGAGGCATCCACTAGGCAGGGAATGGTGGGGATCCGGAATTTTCCCTGAATTTGGAGGCTAGACTCAGGAAGTGGTGGAGGAAGGGGGTTCCCAGAGCTCAGATATTGGCTTCCCAGGGATACGGGCCTGCAGGAGTGACCTCCCAGGGGAGAAAAGTAGGCCCACAAGAGATTCAATGCTGTCCGAGTGTAGTCTTCCCAGAGGCGGGCTCAGGAATTGAGCCGCACTGGGAAAATCACAGGGTGACAGAAAAGGTGAACCAACAACTCCGCAGGCTGGGTGTTTTGCAGCAACCAGAAGCAGCAAACATAATCAGTCTCTAACCAGTCAGACTTCTGGGGGGCACGACAGCCCACCCTCTCACAAAAAGGGATATATCAGTGGTCAGAGTGGTCCTGGGGATTGAAAGGACAAGAGTGACTCTAGCAACACACTACAGTGGTTTGGCAGAAAAGCCAATCAGAAAGAGAGTACCCTAAACAGCAGAGAAGGCTCTGAAGGTCCCTGTCCAAGACCTGCTCGGACAGTGTCTCGAAGAAAGCGGTCCCCAATTTGCAAAGGGGCTTCATAGTTAGGGACTTTCACAGAGGAGAGTGATGGTGCAGCATGAAAAGAAAGCTATCTCAGCCAGCAAGAAGTCCTGAAAGGAGCCTTGAAACCACAAATCAATAAACAACTCATGGAGGTCTACAGGATCAGCAGGGAGAGGACAGGACAAGTCTTCAAGAAGGACTTATAGGAAGAGAGAGAACCTGGCCAGAAGGGGGTCAGACATCTGAGAGATAGTTCAAAAGACAAATGAGGGGAAGGGGCCCAGAGACAGATTCAGAAAACAAACAAGGGGAGGGAGCTCTTTATGAGGCCATTCAGGCGTCCGCCTGGCCGTGTCCCTCGCAGGGTAGTTCAACGTATCTTGGCTAAGGTGTATTCATATAACCCTCAGGCCTGGTCTCCTCAAAGAGGAGAATCACCATTTTGCCTTATGATGTTGTCATGGAACCGTGGGTTAGGACCCACTCAAACTTCGTAGCCAAAACAGTGGAGCCGCACACAGGTACTCTTTCACCAGTCACTCAGAGGCTACAGAAACCAAATAGATCCAAGACTAATGTCTTAGTCATGGGTTAGTCCTGGGTAATTCACTGCTGCGTCCCGGGACCCCAGACCCAGACAGATCATTCTCTCCAAACCACAATCCAAGACTATAGAAGTCAGAACTCACATCCGGAGGGTTTCTTACATGTTATAGGGGACTCCATTTATTTTGGTTTTGTTTTTGGCTTCCACCTGCCAGCACCTGCTTGTCATTGAGCCTGGGGCCCTGGAACATCTCAGGGGATGCCTCCCCTAGGGTCTCTGACCGGCAAGACTCATTGGGGCTGGAGACCAGTTCAAGTTCCTGTGATAGATCTTGCTGGGGCCTCCAAATGTTGTATCCCAAGATCAGAAACACACCACAAGGAGCAAAAAGCCAATTAGAAGGAGTCTTTATTAGCCAGTGGCCATGGAGGACTAATGTCTCTCCAAAACCTGTGGCCCTGAGAAACAGTTATTGGGGGCTTATAAAGGCAAATTTTGGCAAGCTTACAATCTCCAAGTTGTATGATTTACACACAATCTCCAAGGTCCTAGTGTGATTTGTACACAATCTCCAAGTTTTTAGTGTGATTTGTTTCATGAGAACAAAAACAAGCAGTTCTATAACAGACAATCACTCAGGTAATAGTTTTATTGTGCAAGTAGTGTGGTACAGAGGCAGAATAGGCAGCTAACGGGCAATCATTCAGTGGTTAAGAATTAACAATTTAATTAAACAGGTGGTTAAAACGAAACAGTTAATATTCCTCCAGTATATAGTTTCTCAAAGGGGGCCAGGGGTTACCTAAGATGGTGATGTTAAGATGGCAATGGTCCTGTTGACTCAGTGACCTCTTTACAATACTACTACTTTGGATACTTTTAGAATCAAGATTCTGACCTCAAAAGTACAAAGATGTGTGAAAGATTAATCATGTTTTCTGGAATTAGGGGCTTTCTTTAAAAATCTCAATTGTTTAAAATAAAGAGTTATGCGCTTCACTGATTTCCTCTGCCTCTGTTCAGTTTTACTACAGCCCAATTTGTTCATGACTCTTAATATTTGTAGAAAGAGGTTTTGCGTTTTGCTCCATCATGATAATATTAACATCAGTTTGGTTGACTGATTATAAGTTTAAGTACAAATAAAACATTCATTTTACTTAAAAAAAAAAAAAAAGTCTGTTGTTTTAACTGTGTAACTAACTGGCCAGACAGTCTTGTCTATACAGCCTCTAGGAATGGTATCATCTCAGTATCTGTTTTCCTTATCTGCCTTAGTTATATGACCTCACTGACCACTGATTCAAATATACTTGCAACACACAAGCCCCCACAGTACAGCAAACTGACTGATAATTGGGGAAGGATTAAATAAGATGTAATAATTCTTTGAAACTATAATAATTCTCTGAAACTTTCTAGTAGGAGGTAGTCCTGACTATACAATCACTTCTATACTTTCAGAGAAATTTATGTGTGTATGTTTGTTTGGTACTATTCCCAAAAACCTTCAGTAATGTATAAAAACTAGAAAGAACTGGTATCTTCCAATCACTTTATAAAAAGGATCAGAAATATAATGTTTACAATGTCAAAAAGGTAACATAAATGAGCAAATCAGACTGTGGTTAAAAAAATAAATAAAAATCTCCCTTCTAAAAGAGGAATAAATCTTCACTAGCCCAGGCCAATGAATGTGATCAAGAATGTGGACTCACTGTTACCAATCTTTCCATTTTCCCCAAAGCTACTGAACTCTCCATATTTTTAAGTGTTGACCACATTTTAAAAATAACAACTGAAGCCTGGCATGGTGGCTCATGCCTATAAGCCCAGCAATTTGGGAGTTGGAGGCAGAAGGATCACATGTTCAAGGCCAGAGCCATCCTGCATAATTTAGTGAGACCCTGACTCAAATTAAAAAAAAAAAATTGAAAATGGGCAGGGGTGCAGCCCAGTGGTAGAGTACTTGCAAAGTACGTGCATGGCATTGGGTTCAAACTCCAAGTATTAAAAAAAAAAAACAAAAACCTGAGCTGGGTGCCATGGCACACACCTATAATCCTAGCTACTAGGGAGGATAAAGCAGAAGGATCACAGGTTTGACAACAGAGACCAGCCAATGCAACCTAGGGAGACCCTGTCTCAAAATTTTAAAAAAGGGTAAGGGATGCGGCTTGGAGGTACAGCATTTGCATAGTATAGGAGAGGCTCTGGGTTCAACCCTGCAGGACTCCAAAATAAAAAATTTAATTTAACTTAAAATAAATAAATAATAACTGATGGGCATGGTGGCATAGGCCTATAATCCCAGCACTCAGGAGGTGAAGGCAGAAGAATCCTGAGTTCAAGCCAGCCTGGGCTACATAGCAAGATCCTATCTTAAACAAACAAACACCATCCTGGTCCTCAGCCACTTGCTTTATAGATGGTCATACTAACTCTCTCAAATAAAAGCAACAGAAAGTAGGGGGTAGCAACATTAATACAAGAAAGGGAAACAACTTTGCACAGGTAGAAGCCAATATTGCTAAGAAATCAAAACTTACTAGGATGAATAGGGATCTTTGAAGCCACTTAGTCCAATGCCTAGTAAAAAGGGACTTGTATAAACTAATTCACTCAAGATTTAAAAAAGAAACAAGCAAAAAAACATACCCTATGCCAAGTCAGAGTGACTTTTCCACTACAATACACTGATTCCCAAAGGGATAGAACTATTAGAATATGACATTTTGTCAACTGGATAGCAGTCTGGAATGTATGAAGTACAACCTTAGAATTGGAAGTTAACCTCACTAATACCTTCCTGAAAAAAACTCTAAGCTTAACAGTATTTTACCCTACCAGTAGTGATGGATGCCCAGCTACTCACAAGGCTGTGGCAGGACGACTGCTTGAGCCCAGGAGCTCAGGGCCAGCCTGAGCAACATAGACGTAGTCTCGTGAAAAAAAAAAAAAAAAAAGATTATTTTATGCAAAACACTGAACAGTGTCCAATACTCCCAGCCTCTACTGACCAGTGGCAGAGAATACAGAAGCCAGAGTAGCCCCCAGAAAGAAAGAAGGGGAAGTAGGAATGTTTACCGATTCAAGAAAAAAAGAAATTAAAGAGAGCTATGTTTGTTGTCATTTTTTGTTTGAAAGGCAAAATTTCAAATATTCTTGCTTCATAAAAACAGAAACAAGCCAGGCCTGGTGGTGCACACCTATAATCCCAGTGCATGGGAGACTGAAGCAGGTTTTGTAAATTCCAGGGTATCCTGGTCTACATAGCAAGATAGTGTATCAGGAAACAAAATGAAACAAAATAGAAACAAACTTTTAAGTTTAATTAAAAATGCAAAGTTCGGTTTAAAAAGAAAAGAGGAAAAAAAGATGTCATATATCTTTTTTTGTCAAAGTCCTGCAAAGTTTATCTTTGAAAGTTTGTTATTTTAACCATTTGCTGTACAATCTGTAAAATAACTTACTTCACAAGTACTTAGAATCCTAGAACAGTGAACTGCATGTAGGAGGAGTGGAAGCCAGGCAGGTCATCTCTCTCAGTTTTGTAGACATAGTTTACAAGTGTGTAGATTCACACTAAGTCTAAGATCTATACTTTTCTGTTTAGGAAATCATTGGAAGATATTCAAAAAGTTCTCTTATTAAGAAATGTACTCTTTCTCAAGAAGCTATGAGAAATTGTGTTCCAAATATACCATATACATCTTGGATGAAGAAGCAGACCTCTTAAGAAAACAAAATTTGAGATCAAGGAACAGATCCATCATGAGAGAAACAAAGAGAAATTCCAGGGAACCACCTTTGTAGCAAGGGCTGGGGTTTAGCTCAGTGGGTAGAGCATTGCTTTGCTCTTTCTGAGGAACCAGGTTTGATTCCAGTACTGCAAAAATAAAAGAAGGATGTGGCAGTCCACTCCCAAAATCAGTCCTAAAACAATCAGTCATTGAAAACCCTATGAGGGTCACTATGAGTTGGACTCCACTTGTTGGCACCTAACACCACCACCACCACCTCTGCAGCAGGCCTGGAGAAAAACTAAGTCAGACTACAGCAGGAGGGAAAATGTGTCCAGAAATATTCTCCTGGGAAAATAGACCTAAAAGTTTCTCATATAGACCCAAAAGATCATCTAGTAGATTTCATCACATAAGAAACTGTACTAACTTGCTTTGAAATCAGGTAGGAAGAACTAGAAATATGTAAACAGAAAATTTTAAAAACAATGAAACAAGACAAAACCAAAAAAGATAATCAAGAAGAAATGTAATCAGATTATATTATTTGGCTGAGCAGTGAACAATATTTATAAAATCATAATAAGGTAGATACCAAAAACTGCTAAATCCAAAATGTGATTTTTGGTGAGAAGATGACTTTTAAAATTAAGAAATCAAGAAATAACAACATAGTATGTTATTTGGAAATATTAAGATAATGCCAGCACTCAGAAGGAAGAGGCAAGAGGATAGCCACAAATTCAAAAACAGTCTGGACTATAAGCAAGTTCCAGGCTAGCCAGGGATATATAAAGAGATCCTATCTCAAAAAATAAATAGCAGGGCTCAGTGACACACCTGTAGTCCCAGCAACACAGGAGGTAGAGGTAGGAAGATTGCAAGTTCAAGGCCAGGGGCAGTCTGTGTAACTTAGTGAGACTCTGTCACAATATGAAAAATGAAAAAGGGGTTGGGGGTACCTCAGTAGTAGGGTGCTTGCAAAGTATCTGTGATGCCCTGGGGTTAGCCCCACACATACTGCAAAAATCAATCACTCAATAATAAATAATAAATAAATAAAAATTAAAAAAATAAAAATTAAAGATTTGAATGTGTTTGCCTCTGGGGAGCAGGCACTATCAAGCATGGTAAAAGCAAAGACCTGATATTTATGCCTTAAATCTTTTACTACTATTTAGTTTGTAAAATTTTGCATAGATTACTTTGGTAAATATCAAAAATTAATTTTAAGACTAAACCATATATTAAACAAATTCACTTAAGTTTTCCTTTAAAGGGCAGCATACTTGATTTTTAGTATATAGGTGGTATGTTGTGCACTCAGAAACTCTTTCTATCACCCATGCAAGCACTAAATTCAGAATCTCTTCCTACAAAAAGTATGCATTAGGATTGCCCCACAAACTACTTTCTTTTACAGGTAGAAGAAAAAAGTAACTAATGAATTACAGGGTCTATCATGCTAGTCACTACATCACTGGATATCAGTTATTATTTTAAGAAAACTTAAGCTGGACTCTGTGGTGCACACCTGTAATCCTAGTGACTCTGGAGGCTGAGACAAGAGAATCCTAGGCCAGAGGCAGTCTGCTCCACTCAGCTGAAAAAGTAAAAAAAAAAAAAAAAAAAAAGAGGGATTGGGGTGCAACTCAGTTGAGTTTAACTTCCCTGTTGTTGTTGTTGTTAAGTGCCGTCGGGTCGGTCTCCGACTCATAGCGACCCTCTGCACAACAGGGGAAACACTATTGTCAGTGCTTCTCTGCTGTTCATCGGGTTTTCAATGGCAGATTGATTTTTGGGAGGGGGTTGCCAGGTCCTTCTCCCAAGCCTACAGCTTCTGGCGTTCCCAGGCGGTCTCCCATCCAGGTACTAACCAGGTCCGACCCTGCTTAGCTTCCGAGATCTGACGGGATCGGATGCCACAGGGCTACAGCTGCAGACTTAACTTCCCTAGCATTGAAAATAAAAAAGAAAGAAAGGAAAAAAAAAAATCTTGAATCCTTTTAGGAAAAAGCTCCATAAAGTACTATTTTCTTCCTTATAAACTAATCTTTACTGAGGTTTTGCTGTTAAACTACAAAGGAAACTAGAGCTATTTGACAAATAAAAACTGTTAAGAATGCCAACTGATTATATATACTGATATATCAGATTAAACGTCAAAGGAGTATTTTTATTATAAATTCTTTCATCCATAAAATTATATAATCTGTCAGAAATTCAATTATACTAGCCCTATGATTCAGAACTGTAAGAAACCTTGGAGATACATTTCAAACTTCTTCTTTCTTTATCATAAGAAGCACCCATAAATACTAATTGCTGGCTACACTGACATTGAGAATATAGAAATGGCAAATGTGACCAAAAATTGAATTATGTTTATGACTAAGGGTCTTAACCTCCAAAAACCCATGTCTTTCAACCAATGCATCCAACAAATACTTAGTGGACTCCTACTATGTGCGAAGTACTATACTAGGTGCCAGGGATACCATTATAGGAGACCCTTGCTCCTTCAGACTTCCTGGCCCAAGTATAAGTCCACATGTCCTAGAATAAAGTACTCTATAAAGTTAGGCAAAGGATCATTGTGTTAATTGAATCAGAACCCATACTCCCTACTAGACCCTGGTAGCATTCCTAGTAAGCATATACCTTGGCTGCTGGTACAACAGCATGGAAAAAAATGGCAGAACCTAGAACTAGAAAGGTCCTTTCCTCAAATAAGAAACCTGGGCCCAGAGTGGTAAAGGTCATATATCTTTTCTAATTTCTTATAGGCAACTCTCCTTTCTAAATCAAGACCTATCTTGAACAAATCATTATTTTTCTAATGCTAACTTTTTCACCTATACTCTCAGCCACTCTGTCAACTTTTTCCCAAGCCTTCTAGGCTTTGTTCTCCCCTAGCTTCTTCCTTTTAGCCACCCATAATACTGTCCCTATTTTCCTCATGGTTTTGCTCAAGCCTGCTCTTCCCAGCTACCATCTAATTTCTCCAAATACAATACCTCATTTTTTCAGAATCACTCTCTAGAGCCCCATGAATTTGGCTTCTGTCTTCTATTCTTTGTTTGCTGGTTACCAATGAAATGGCCTTTTGTCTTTTCTCAAGAACCTACCCTCCTCAAAACCTCTTTGCTTGGACACTTCTGACCGTTCTACTTCTGATATCATCTGCTTTTCTAACTCCCTACCTCTCCAACTTTGTTTCCTCTTATCTCTAAATGTCATCATCCCTCAGATTTGGGGGTCCTCTGCATCTCTACATAAATATTCTCTGTATATCGATGCATGTCCTTTTCTTCAACCCTACACCCAATCTAAGAAATCTGCTTAGACTTGCTCACTGAAGTCCAGTCATGTTTCAAATGGTTCCTGCAAATGTCTCCTTGGCTATGGAGCAATTGCTTCATACTCAATACCACCAATCCACCATCACCATATATATCCTTTCAGAACTATCTCCCTGTTCTGACTTTCATATCTGTACTGGAGATGCAAAGCTACCTCTAGGAAAGCAGATGTAAACAAAGGTAATCCCTGAGGTTCTTGAGTGAGCCCAGCTGAATTCCTATCTAGCTAAGCCACTTATGGTGTATCCTTGAGCAAATTAACCTTTTTGAGCTTCCATCTCCTTCTCTGAAAAAATAAGATTAACAATGAATGATACCACTCTGTTGCAGAATTATTGTGGCCATTAAACAAAACAAAATATGAAAGCTCCTAATACAATCTACAACACATAACAGGCATTCAATAAACATTAGCTACTAAACTTTTTATAGTTAACATTATCAACAACAGCAAGAACCTTACAACTGAATCTATTTTGCCTCTACTGCTGGTCAGTCTTATTCTAGGATTAGAACAGGCATAGTCCAACCTATGCCCATGAGCCAGATGTATCCCACACAATCTTTTAACATCATGTGATCTTTAGGGTTTATTTTCTTCGTGACCCCTCACTTATTATGTGTATGCAATATGTTATGCAATTTATGTGCAGCCGAAGACAATTACCTTTTACTCAATGTAGCCCAGGGGAGCCAAAAGGTTGGACACCCTGGTCTAAGACCATTTTTTATCCTCAAGCAGAGGGAATTTAAGAAACCTCAATAGTTCGAGACCAGTGGCAGTCTGCGTAACTTAGCGAGACCCTGTCTCAAAAAGTGAAAAACTGGGCTGAGGGTGCACTGAGGGTGCAGCTCAGTGGTCCAGCACGTGCAGAGCATGCAAGCGCGAGGCCCTGGGTTCAACCCCCAGTACTGCCAAAAAAAAAAAAAAAGAATCCCCAATAGTAGTTCAGAACTCACCAACCTAAGTCTGATTTTTGAACTGAACCCTTTCCCTGAGTTACCAATCTCTGAACTGGGCCATCATTTTGGTTCCCTTCTTGGGTTAAGGACTGTTTAGTCCTGTCCACTGCACTAACAGGCCCCATATCATCCAACTTCCTGAAGGTAACAGCCAGCTCTAAAGTGCCCATAAGACTGTGCCACTGTACCCCACTAATGTACCCAACCAACCTGTTCTTTTGGCATGGCTTTGGAAAACCAGCCACCTGCCAGGCAGGACTGACATCTCACCTGACTAGATTTCTTCCCACAGCCTACAGCTGAATCTCCTCATGTCTTTGCTACCCTGGTGGCCACTCCTAGTCAAGGCTCATGTCAGCACTGATCTCAAAATCACCCACTCTCAAGACCTCAGGCTCTATCCCCATTCCAAACCCAATTGGTCACTATAGTCTGCTGAACCTTCATATATGTCTTCCGCTGACACTCTCCTTATCCTTGTCATTTGCACTTAATCTTTTCTTGCTCTTGTTTTTTTTTAAGACAGAGTCTCATTATGTTGCCTGGGTTGGCCTTGAATTCCTGCATTCAAGGAATCCTCTTGTCTCAGCCTCTCAAGTAGCTGGGACTACAGGTGTGAGCTCTATTTGTATCTGGCTCTATTTGTACTACTTCTTAATCCTTCATCAATCTCTGCCTGCATTTCAAACTGTGTTTCTAAAAACCAGCTAGATTTGTTGTTGTTGTTAGGTGCCATCGAGTCAGTATCCGACTCACAGCGACCCTCATAGGTTGGTAGAGCGCTGCGCTGCAGTCTCTGAGGCCCCGAGTTCAATTCCCAGCACTGCAAAAATGGGAGAAGGGCCTGGCAATCCACTCCCAAGGCAATCCCGAAACAGTAAGCCACTGAAAACCCTATGAGGGTCGCTATGAGTTGGATACCGACTCGATGGCACCTAACAACAACAACCAGCTAGATTAATCATCCAAAAATACACTTTCATATGTCATGTTATTACAAAGTATCCGAGGCCTTTTACTTCCTATGGGATAAAATCTCATTGTCCTTTAATTACATTGCGGATTTTCCTATTTGTGAGCCTTTACTCATACTACTCCTTCTATCTGCAATAATCTCTAAACTCCCCCTCCCATTCATCCAAATTTTATATTTCCTTCAAAGACACTTGCTCAAATCCTATCTTTTCAGTGAAGCCCTTCCTGAACTCACAGAAGAGCACTCTGAACAGTCAACAGTGTGAATGACCTGAGGCAAAAGTGAGTCAAGGATGGAGACCACCGTGACTAGAATGGAAAGACTTTATTTTGGAAACAAACCCAAGAGTTGGGGATAGGTCATATCTCATAGGTCTGCTTGGACAGCGTAAAGATTTTGTCTTTAAGTCTTGAGCAAAAGGAAGATCAAATGCAAGATTTTAAACCTGTAACAAAGATATGAAATGACTTGGATTTCAAAAAGACCATGCTGCAAGTGACAAGAATAGGCTTGAATAGGCTATATGTGGACAGGCAAATGCAGAAGCAAAGAAACTGATTGAGAGGCTATTCTATTAATCTAGGTGAAAGAAAATAATATAGATCAGGGTGGTACCAGTGAGAAAGAGGTCAGAATTAGAATGTAATACTGACTGGATGAGGGATATAAGAATAAGAAAGAAGTCAAGAATGGCTCCAAGTTATTAGCTTAAACAAGCTGAAGAACAGAGACATCATTAACTGAGATGGGGGAACATGGAAGAAGCTGCTTTTATGGGAAAAGACCAGGGCTAGGGGTGTGCCTGCAGCTGTACCACTGTGGCGTCTGACCCTGTCAGATCTTGGAAGCTAAGCAGGGTCGGGCCTGGTTAATGCTTGGATGGGAGACCGCCTGGGAACACCAGGTGCTGTATGCTTGGGAGAAGGACCCGGCAATCCACTCTCCAAAGCAATCAGCCATTGAAAACCCTATAAATAGCAGAGAACCAGTAACAATAGTGTTTCACCTGTTGTACGTAGGCTTACTATGAGTCAGACACCAACTCAACGTCACCTAACAACAACAACAACAATAACAACAGGGGTGTAGCTCTGTGGTAGAGTACTTGTCTAATATGTGCAAGGCACTGGGTTCAATCTCTAGCACTGCAAAAAAAAGAATAATAGGTTTTAGACATGGTAACTTTAAAATATATATTGATCATACAAGGGAAAATGTTGAGTAGGAAGTTTATTACCTAAATCTAAAATTCAGAAAAGAGGTCTGGCTAGACATTGTAGGGAATTATCTGCACATCCCCGGGTTGGGCCACGAGGGTGCTGGGGCTGAGGCTTACTTGGTCTGGGCCAAGGTCTGATCCCTCCCCAGATCCTGCCCTGTTCCTCCCATGTCTGGCCACCCTTAACCCAGGAACCTGGACTGGGACATGTTTGACTCCCTAAGAGCCAATATGGCTACCCAAGTCCCAGGCATCCTTCACCTACTTTACTCCTACCCCTCCCATCGAATGATCCAAGATGGCCCTCAAACAGCCCAGTTCTGGCGTGGGCTCCTTCAACCTAATTGGCTGCCCAAGCCACCCAACTGATTATTAAGGGAAGCTTAGTGATTGGTCCAGCCTGCACTTAACCCACCAATCGTAATTGCACTTTTCCAACACCCCTCAGGGAGAGCTGCCCCTCCTGGTACAAGCCACTCTTTGATTGGTTATGCCCTATTCCATGCCCCCACCCAGAGTGTATATAAACAGACCACCGACTACCCCAAGGGTCCTTTCGTCTGTTCCTTCCTGACCACCTGGATCCTGATCCTTGCACCCCACGCCTGATTTTGCAAAGACCTTCAATCAAGCCGCCAAGAGTCAAGACTCTGAGAGTCAAGAAAGAAGACCTCAAACAAGTCAAGAGCTCTCAATCCCCCCGTGCCAGGGAGGAGGTGAAAGGAGAAGATGACCAGCAAGAGCCAACATCATTGGTACATTGGTGCCACCAGTGGACGACATCAGAGCTGTTTGGCACTGAGATACAGAGCTGTAATTCCATCATAGCAGAAGCAACCTGTGCTGCCAGCTAGAGAGCTGTATAGTCTTTAGGCTCTCCTGCAAAGGAGTAGCTTACTAAAGTTCCCGTTTGTTGTTGAAGGCTCCTGAGGTCCTTCTTGGAGTCACAGACCAGCTTTTGCCTGCTCCTGAGAGTCCCTGGGCAAACTGGTGTTGAGGCGAAGCTCCATGGTCTTTTGCTGGGCTGGAGCAAACCCCAACAAGACATATACATTTGGGAGTCATCAGGTTATCAATCAGGCCTATCTCATAGAATTTTTGTGATGATGGACAGTTCTGTATCTACGCTGTCCCATATGGTAGCCATGTCCAGATGTGTCTTTAAGTATGGCTGGGGTGACTGAGGAACTGAATTGTTAATTATACTCAAATAGATACATATGGCTAGTAGCTACATATTGAATAAAGCATATATGGATAAAATTTAAAGCAATGTAATTAGATGAGAACCTTAAGTGAATGAGTACAGGTAGAGAAGATACCTGAAGACGGTACTGGGGCAGGTCAGTAACGTGGATTGCTTGCTTTTGTTTTTGTTTTGGGGAGGGAGGGTTGAGACAGGGTCTTACTATGTAGCCCAGGCTGGCCTTGAAATTGTGATCCTCCTGCCTCAGCATCTTGAACACTGGGATTTACAGGCATGGACCACCCTGCTGGCTGGATAACTTGTGATAGAAAATAAAGGTAACCAAATCTCCATCAATAGAATAGAAAAATAATTAGTGGTATACTGGAATATAACTGCCATTCAGCAGTGAACCCATAAATCTACATGATCAAAAATATTAAACCAAAAAAGTAACTCTGAGAACAAGAATTCCATAAAGGTCAACAACAGAAAATATTTAACAATATACTGTTTAAAATTTCAAATGTGATAAAACTACAAAGAAAACTAAGGAAATTATCCACATATGAGATAACATTACTTCTACAAGGAAAGAAACTGATTACAAATGGGGAAGTAAGCACAGAGGGCTTCCAAGTTACTGGGAATGTTCCATTTCCTAAACTGGATGGTGGTGGGTACATTTTGTTATTCTTCTTTGTCCTACATACTCTGGCATGTATAATATTAAGTAATCAAAAGAGTAAAAAAATAAGAGGTATATGTCTAAATGTTAAATAGATGTTTCAAAATATCTTTAAAATCATTAATTCAGAAAAAGGAATGATCTGTGGGACCTGTATAAGGTCTGAAAGGAAGGAAGGACTTAGTCTTATAAAGAAAAGAGGGAGCCAGGTACAGTGAAGCACGCCTGTAATCCCAGCAACTAGGGAGGTGGAGGCAGGAGGATCACAAATCAGAGGCAAGAGGCAGCCTGTGTAACTTAGCGAGAGTCTGTCTCAAGATAAAAGAGTAAAAAATGGGCTAGGGTGCAGCTCAGCGGTAGAGTGCTTGCAAAGCATGCGTGAGGCCCTGGATTCAAACCCAAAAACTTTCAAAAAAAAAAAGAAAGAAAAAAGAAAAAGAAAAAAAAAAGAAGAAAAGAAAGAAAAGAGCAAAGGACATTCTAGAATTAGAATAGATTACATACAGGACACAGCAAACTGTTAGTCTGACAGCAGAAGGGAAAGGCTAGGTTGAAAAGTGAGTTTAGCCGAGAGCAGTGGCGCACACCTGTAATCCCAGCAGCTTAGAAGGTGGAGGCAGGAGGATCGCAAGTTCGAGACTAGAGGCAGTCTGCATAACTTAGGGAGACCCTGTCTCAAAAAGTGAAAAAATGGGCTGGGGGTGCAGCTTAGTGGTCCAGCACTTGCAGAGCATGTAAGCGTGAGGCCCTGGGTTCAAGCCCCCATACCGCAAAGAAAAAAAAAAAAAGAAAGAAAGAAAAGAAAAGAAAAGAAAAGAGAAAAGAAAAGTTAGGCTAGAGCTGGACACTGTAGTGCATGTCTATAATCCCAGCATCTCAGGAAGCTCAGGTAGGAGGATTGTAAATTTGAGGCCAGAAGCAGTATGCATAATTTAGCAAGACCTTGTCTCAAAATAAAAAAATTTTAAAGGGCCTGGGAGTGGCATTTCAGCGGTAGAGCACTTGCCTAGCATGAATAAGACCCTAGGTTCAACTCCCCAGGACTGCCAAAACTTAAAAAAAGAAGAAGAGGAAGAAGGAGGAGGAGGAGGAGGAGGAGGAGGAGGAGGAGGAGGAGGAGGAGAAGAAGAAGAAAAGTGAGGCTAGAGCTAGTCAACTGGATACTTAAATACTAGATTAAAGGTTTGAACTTGGGTCAGACATGGTGACATGCTCCTGTAATTCCAGTACTGGGGAAGCTGAGGTAAGAGGATCCTGAGTTTGAGGCCAGTCAGTGCTACACAGAAAGATCCTGTCTTAAGTAGGGGAAAAAAAAAAAGAGGAAGTTTGGATTTGATCTTGAAATGGTACAGAACCACTGGTGTCTAAGCAAGATAATGACATGAAGAAAGTAGTATATTAATGGGATTAATCAGACAATGATGGTAACAACCAACTTAAAATAAGTTCCAAAACTTATAGATGTGAGATGTCATTGAAGACAGTCATGGCCTGAATTAGGATGCTGATAGAGGGTCAAGAATATTCCAAGAAATTTAGGAGTCTTTTTGTTTTTTGTTCTTTGTTTTGTGGTACTGCGGGCTGAACCCAGGGCCTTGCACCTGCATGCTTTGTAAGTGCTGGACCACTGAGCTGCCCGCCCCAGCCCATTTTTTTTACTTTTTGAGACAGGGTCTCGCTAAGTTATGCAGACTGCCTCTGGTCTCAAACTTACAATCCTCCAGCCTCCACTTCCCAAGCTGCTGGGATTACAGGCATTCACCACCATGCCCAGCAAAATTTAGGAGTCTTTAGAATGAAAGAATCAATAGGGTTTGGTCTGGAGAATAGATAGTAAGGGAAAAAGAAAGTCTCAAAGATTACTCTAATTTTCAAGCTAAACTAAGAAAATGACAACATCATCATATGCAAAATTAGAGAAATCAGAAAAGAAAAAATAACGTTGAAGGAAGACTACTAATCAAATGATATAAGAAATTTGTACTGAGAACCTACCATGTACCCAGTAGAGTGATACCTTTTCAAAAAGCAACTTTGAAATCCTAATTTTTGTTTTATAAGACAGTTATACTTTTAATAGGCAAAAAGAAACTACACAGTTCTCTGGGGAAAATGAAAGCTTTTAACTCTGTAAGAATTTTGAGTCCCACTTTTAAAAGAAGGAAACAGTACTGTGATTTAAAAAAAAACACTAAGCTATCTTTCAAAATAAATGGAAAGAAGGAACAAAACACAAAAGTGGAAATGTTCAGTAAAATGCCAGAGGACAAAGAAAATAATTACTCACTATTTATGACTGAAAGCTCCTTGAGGACAAGATTTATGACTGGTTGTTTTTATATCCTCACAGTGCTGAATACAACAGGTGATCACTACAATAGAGACATTCAAATAACAGCTAAACAGAGAAGTGTGAGGGCAGACTGAAAGTAAGCCAATTGGGAAAGCCTTACCCAAGGCTCCAGAGCCCATTAAAACTAAAGGATCTACCTCTATGGAAGGAGTGCTCTAGCCTTGTCACTCTGGCTGAAAGGTAGGCTGATCCCCGGGGTACATGTTTAAGAAACTAAAACATCAAAACTGAAAAGGAAACCAAGTTTCATGAAAACCATACAATGAATTTTCCTTTCCCCACCCAACCCTTGGTAAAATTGTCACCAACCCTAACTTTCTGAGCCAATAGGCAGAACCTAACTTTTTATTATTTGGGATGGATATACTGAGGGATATCCTATTCTTTTAGACTGTTAAAAGTTGTTTTCTTGGTTAAAAGTAGTTTAAAGTTTGAACCTTCTTTCAGAGCCATATACATGCTGGGCAAGTGATCGATCACTCACCTATATCCCAGCCCTAAAAGCCTGAATGTTTTAATAGTTGGTTAGTCCCACTTGATATTCTACTGTTTTCCAAGACTATGGAATAGAGAAATGCAAAGTGAGAAGGGTAATGCTCAGATGTCTCAAGTGGTTGCCAGGGATTGGGCTAGTCCTTCTAGGATCCCCAATAGTTCAGATAATTCCACATAGTCCCAATTTATCCAATATGGCTGAACAGGACTACCTTTTTAAACTTTGTTTTGTTTTGAGACAGTCTCGTTGTGTTGCCCAGGCCAACCTGAAACTCACTAATGTAGATCAGGCTGGTCTCAAACTTGTGCCAATCCTCCTGCCTCAGCCTCCCAAGTCCTGAGATTACAGGCATGCACTACTATGTCCAGCCAGGACTACTTTTTAAATCTCAAGAGGTTAAACCAGGAAACTAATGCTTAAATATTGGTAGAAGTGGTATAATATAACAAATTATAATAGGCTCTCATGCCAGACACTGGTTAAATCTCTGCTCTTCCAGTCACTAATTATGTGGTCACCTCCATCAAAACATTCTTCCTACTGTGTAGAGTAGGGTTGATTAACTTCCTTAAGATCTGAATATGTGATAGCTTCAGATATTAGTACTTTCCTTCCTAAAACTATTTCTTGATCCCATGGATTGGACCTGAATTGTCCTTAATAGCCTCAGTCACTCATTTTTGAGGTATAGCTTTTTAAATAATTCATCTTACTCGTTATGCTTTGAGTCTTTTGAATTTCCCTCTCTGAGTACCTTATTTTGAAGCTCTAGTTGGTCAATCCATGCCCTCAACTTCACCAATGAGAGTGAAGAGCAGTGGGAGAAAAACAGATAAAATCCAATTATAAGTAGAACACAGAGACTCTGAGAAGTGCCAGTAGAGGGATGTAAAATCGCAGAGCAATAAAACTTGGAGAAGCAGAACCATACTCCAAGGAAGCACCAGCAGCAGCCACCAACGCCATTAATACCTCCAAATGGGCAGCAGGCCAGCAGACAAAACAAAGGCTTAACTATTTGCCTGAAGAATTTTAGGAAACCATGAGAGAAGATCTTCACCTTTGTAGGTAATCTTCCCCAGGCATGACCAAGGAGGAAATGAGAAAACTATTTGAGAAATATGGGAAGGTAGACAAAGTTTTCATTCATAAGGATAAAGGCTTTGGCTGTATGTGTTTGGAAACACAACCCTAGTGGAGACTGCCAAAGTGGAGCTGGACAATATGCCACTCTGTGGAAAGCAGCTGCATGTGCTTTGCTTGCATCCCTTATGGAATAAAACCTTCCTCAGTATGTGGCCAATAAATTATTGGAAGAAGTCTTTTCTGTGTTTGGCCAGGTGGAGAGGGACGTAGTCATTGTGGATGATCAAGGAAGGCCCCAAGAAAAAGGCACTGTTGGGTTTTCAGGAAAGCCAGCTGCTTGGACAGCTCTGGACAGATGCAGTGAAGGCTCCTTCCTGCAAAGTACACTTCCTCTGTCTGTGACTGTAGACTTCATGGAACACTCAGATGATGAAGAGGGACTTCCAGAGTAGCTAGTTACTAAAACAAAGCAACAAACAACAACAACAAAACCCAGTAATTTTTTAAGGAATGTGAGCAACCACCCAGATTTGCACAGCCTGGTTCCTTTGAGTATGAATATGCCGTGGACTAAAAGGTACTCACTAAGACAGAGAAGCAGCAGCAGGGGAAATGCACCACGTCAAAGAAGTTCATGAGAAACTGGAGATGGGGGCAGATCCTCAGGAGCACCACGTCATGGTGATGAGGTAGGATTTGATGAGGCACTAAGATGAACATCAGAGAATGGAAGAGTTGCACAACCAAAAGGTAGAAAAACAAAAGTAGCTGGAGCTCTCAGTAAAAAGGAGGAGTACAGGTGCAGGGAGGAAGAAATGTGTCAGAAACAAGAAGAAATGATGCAGCAATAGCAGGAAGGATTCAAGGGAACCTTTCCTGAAGCAAGAGAGCAAGAGATATGGATGGGCCTGATCGCTATGGGAGGGTCTACAGGTATAAAAAACAGAGGCACCAGCCAGGCACAGTAGTGTACACCTGCAATGCCAGTGACCCAGGAGGTGGAGGCAGGAGTATGGCAGCTTCTGGGCCAGAGGTAGCCCACATAACTCAGTGAGACCTTGTCTCAAAATATAAAATAAAAAATGAGCTGGGGGTTGCTGCCCAGTGGAAGAGCACTTTCAAAGTATGGGCAAGGTCTTGGGTTCAACCCTTTAAGTGTGAGGGGAAAAAAAAAAAAAAAAAAAACAGAGGCGTCATGCTACTTGCTCCTATGCCAGCTGGTACCACAAATCCTCCAGGACCTGCAACTATGATGTCAGATGGAACTTTGGGATTGACCCATCAACAAATGAATACTTTGGCCAAGCTGCTATAGTGGAAAGTACTGGGGGCAACTAGTGGAACTTCTTTTGCATTTGACTACACAGTTCCTGGAGCTGAATTTACTCCAAACAAACACTGTCAATACTATTAAAGTTTTAGGACTCAGGTTTAGCTCAGTTGGTAGTGTTGCTCTGTGCTCTCTGAGGCACTGGGTTTGATCCCCAGCACTGCAAAATGGGAAAAGGACCTGGCAATCTACTCCTGAAACAATCCTGAAACAATCAGCCACTGAAAACTCTATGAGGGTCGCTATGAGTTGGAGCTGACTCAAAGGCACCTAACAACAACAACAACAACAAAGTTTTAGTGTCTAAGTTTCCCAAAACCCTTAAATGAAGAACTTTTTGGAGTAGCCAGAATTCCATCCTGGAAAGGTACTAGTGATTCCTTCCAAAAGATAGGTCTTCCCTGCCTATACCTTTGTAGGGAGTATGCTTAGAGGCAGAGGGCAAGGCAGGGTGGCATTTTACAAATCAGTTCTGTGTAGTATATTGTTTGACCAATTCTGTGTGGTGCTTTCCTGAAGTTTCACATGTGATTGTTGAAGGTCTGAGGAACAGCAGCAAAAGAGATCCAGTCAGAGCTCCATTAATCTTGATCATTCCAATTTTTTGTCTATCATGTTTTGTTTACTTTCTCATCCTTATGGCCCTCAACTCCAGAGACAATGCCACATATACCACAAAAAACAAACATTCCCCAGTGACCTAGCCCCATTCCTCAGTTTGTTCCCAGGTGAGAATTCAGGCAAATGTCCACAGAAGTCACAGACAGCATATATATGATTCTGTTATATCCCACATATTACTCCTTCATGTCATAAGGAAGACATCTTCTCTTAAGAGATTTTCATTTTAGTATGTCCTTTAAAAAAATCTGTAAACTTGTCCCCATCTTTTCCTCAGGCAAGGACAAGAATGACCCTTTTGTGTCTCTGATGTTGCTGTTCACAGGTTTTCTTGATAGGCCTAATATAATTTTGGGAACAGGGATGCAAAAGGTGTGACAGAAGCTTTTAGCTTTGACTATCTTAGGCTTCTACACTGTGCAGTTGGGGTACTATGGTTGGATTTGTCTCTGATACTTTAAATTCTATATGCTAGAGACAATTTGGAGCTAAGCCTAGCCTAACAGCAATGAATTTAGAACAAAAGAAAACATTCACAGTGGAAAGAGGACAGAAGGAGGTACCTTGACTATGCTCACCAAGCCCACTTCTCTGTCTCCTCTCAAGGATCTTTTTGCATGTTGTAGCAGATTTTGTGGTGTAGTGGGAAATAGGTGTCACTGAGTCAGGTCTGACTCATAGCGACCCTATACAACAGGGAGAAACACTACTCAACACTGTGCCATACACATGGTCTTTGTATGCTTGAGCCATTGTTGCAACCACTATGCTTCTTCTCATTGTGTGTCATGCCAAATCGGCAACTGGAGGTCCCAGGGCTTTACTGCATTCCCATCATTAATGTCAACTCTACTTTGAGGAAGCAACTCTTCCCTAGTCGTCTCTTGAATGCCTTCCAGACTAGGGGGCTCATTTTCCGGCACTATATTTGACAGTGTTTCTTTGCTTTTCATAGGGTTTTCAATGTTTTGGGGGGCTGGGGTTTAGCTCAGTTGGTAGAGCACCGCTCTGCAGTCTCTGAGGTCCCGAGTTCAATTCCCAGCACCGCAAAAATGAGAGAAGGATGTGGCAATCCACTCCTGAGCCAGTCCTGAAATAATAAGTCATTGAAAACTGTATGAGGGTGGCTATGAGTTGGACACGATTCGACGCACCTAACAACAACAACAATTGTTTTGGGAGTGGGCTCGTGGGTGCTTCCCCCTAGTAGTGGGAAATAGAGGAAGGAAAACAAATGCCATAGATCCCTACTTGCAGTAGGTTTTTTGTTTGTTTCTTTGTACTTGGGAGCTGAACCCAGGGACTTGCACATACTTTGCAAGTGGTCTACCACTGAGAGGTACCTCCCAGAGTAGTTTTTATGTTTTTCTATTTTGAGTCAGGGTCTTGCTAAGTTACACAGACTGACTCTGGCTTGAACTTGTGATCCTCCTGCCTAAACCTCTTGAGTCACTGGGATTATGGGTGTGTGCCATTGTACCAGGCCATTAGCCCCTGTTGGTATCATTTCTACCTTCAAAATCCAAGCAGTAAAAACCAAGACACAATAGGCAGGTTTTCCTTCCTCATGTGTCTCTACTCCCTGACATCCTGCAGAAAGCCATCACATTTCCTAAACTACTAGTTGTATTAGATCACCCCGGCTCAAAACTCTTATTGGCGTTCCAATATTCACTTTTATTCAACTAATTGGGAGGAAAAAAATCCCAACTAAAATTCAAGGCTGAGGCTAGCATTATCCTACTGTTATGACACAAGACATGTTGTTGTGAGGTGCCCTCGAGTCGGTATCCGACTCATAGTCGGACCCTAGGTACAACAGGTGAAACAATATTGTTAGTGCTTCTCTGCTATTCATAGGGTTTTCAATGGCTGATTGTTTTTTGGGAGTGGGTTGCTGGGTCTTTCTCCCAAACCTACAGCACCTGGTGTTCCCAGGCAGTCTCCCATCCAAGTACTAACCAGGCCCACCTCAGCTTAGGGAGATCTGACAGGATCAGACACCCCAGTGGTATGGCTGCAGGCAACACAAGAGTCTTCTAATTCCCCAAGGGAAATTCCCTAAAGCTTCAACTGAACTTATGAGTTCACTGTCCTCTCAACAAACTACTGCACACCTAGGCTGGATTACACACACACCTGCCCAGACTCCACCACTTCTGCCATTCCTTCAAAGGCCAGCCTAAACTCCTTAATCTACCTCTGCCTGCACTGTGCTCCTAAAGCACATTCTGCCCATCTTTCCTTTTCTGTCCCTTGTCAAATTCATGGCACATTACATCATTCCAACCAAGTTAAAGTTCCTTGGAAAGCAGACCACATACACAGAGCCTGTCACCATGCCCTGCATTTAGGAGGTTCTAAATATTGTGGGAGAAGGATCTAGCAGCCCACTCCCAAAAATCAGTCATTGAAAATTCTACGAACAGCTGAGAAGCACTGACATAGTGCCAAGCACCGTACAGTGTCGGGTAGTGTTTCTCTGTTGTACACAGGATCGCTATGACTCACACGTGACTCGACGGCCACCTAACAACAAATATTATTGATTAAAACCAGGAGGGGTTCAAATAATAATCTAAGGAGGACAAGATAATACTATCTATCATTTTTCTTAGTAAACGGTATTCAGCGTTCACAAGACCTAAAATTTTCAGTATACACAGAGCAGCAGTGAAATGGAAAGGCGCATGCCACTGGACTGCACAAGCCCTGCGTCCTAACCTTGGTTTTGCCACAATCTGCAATTGTGAGGGAAATCACATCGTCCCTCCGGGCCTCGGTTGCTTTAGGTGTAAAACAAGGGAGCCGCGGTAGAGGATTCCGAGGTATCTTTCGGCTCCCAGATTTCCCCCAACAGGAAACCAACCCAATGCAGTCTCCTCCCTACCGCGGAGGCTGGCAAACTTTTCCAGTGCCCAAAGCGGGCATTTCCTTAGTTCTGGAAACCCAGTCCCCACAGGGAGAAACTGAGAGCAGGGTGAGAAGCGGTCTCTCTGGACTCATCAGCTTCAGCTGGGGGTTACCGACCCCGCTCGGCAGACTGCCCGAGCGCGGCGCGGCTCACAGGAGCGGGCCGGGGTGACTCGACTCGACCCCGCGCCCTCAGCACTTGTGGCACACACCTCGTGTCTCCGGGTCACTGTCCCAGTTCGCCCTCACCGGCCCGAGGGACGCCCTCCAAGCCGGGCCAGGCCTCTTGTTTCCGCCAGGCAGGCCGCCCTTCTGGGCCCTTGGGCGGCCTTAGCGCGGACGTCCGCGCCCCAGGCCGGCGGGACTGGCAGCGTGAGGGGCGGCGGCAGCTTTAAGTGCTGAATCACCACTTTGCAACCCAAGAGCCAAGCCACCGTGACCCGAGGGCCCGGGCGCTTGGTCCGCTTACCCACAGAGGCGCTCCAGGGGCGGCGGGCGGGCGCCGAGGACCAAGCGGAAGGCGCAGGGCAGCGCTGAGTGCAGCAGCCACGCCAGCCGGTACCGCATACCCCAGCGCAGCCGCTGGAGATCACGGCGAACGCTTCCTTCTTGCGCTGGGAGCCGACCCTGCGTACTGCGCATGCTCAGTCCGCTGAGTCGCCTCCGGGAGCCGCAGAGAGGCCTCCGCTCCGGGTTTTACCTGGAGCCAGACAGGGCCGGGACGATCTTGGCCCAGGCCTGAGCTGGTCGGCAGGTGGGACAGGGCTCTGGCTGGGGAGCTTCGGACTCCCGGCAACCAGTTTTTGGGTCCAGGCTGGGTAAAAGTCAGGGGCACTTCAGTGTATCTGACTGTGGGACAAGGTGCTCCAGAATACGTTGAGGGCACACGGGCCATGTTTCCCGAAGCACCCGCTTTGGCTGGGACACCTAGGCCAGCAGGTGTTGGAACAAAGTCCTTGAAAGCGACGTGCTCACAGAAAACGGATGCGCGAAGGGCGCGCGGCCCGCGGGCTCCCTCTAGAGCGCGGAAGGAATGTGGGCCGAGAAGGCACAAATGCGCGCGCCGGGGGCCGGCGGGGGGATGGGGCAGCTGGCTCGGGTGGGGAGTGGAGGGAATTCATTCCACTGAAGATCCACGAGAAGGGGCCCGGGACCCAGGGGTAAGTTTCCTTCCTGGAGAAGCTAGCAGTTCCTCAAAGAGGAAGGTGGAAATGGAACAGGCCTCAGCAAACAAGGCTTTTGTAACCCTTCAAATTCATAGTAGTCAACTAGTAGTCCAGAGCAGTGGCGCGAGACAGTAGTCCCAGTGAGTCTGGAGGCTGAGGAGAGAGGATGGCGAATTCGAATCTAAAGGCAGCCTGTGCAATTTAGTGAGACCTTGTCTCAAAATTAAAAATAAAAAAATATAAAGGGAGCTGGAGGTGTGGCTCAATGGTGGAGCATTTGCTTAGCATGTGCAAGGCCCTGGGTTCGATTCTCTAGCACTGTAAAAATAAGAGTAGAAAACTACTACCCCATATTAGATATTAGTACTACTACTATTGTCAGCCTACTTCAGTCATTACTTTTTTTTTTTTTTTTTGGCAGTACTATGGGGTTGAACCCAGGGCCTCCTACATGCTAGGCAAGTGCTTTATCACTGAGCTACACCCTCGGTCCCCCTTTTTAAGTTTTTCTTTTCCTTTTTTTTTTTTTTTTCTTTTCTTTTTTAGACAGAGTCTTACCAAGTTATGCAGGCTGCTTCTGGCCTCCAACTTAAAATCCTTCTGCCTCAGCATCCAGAGTCACTGGGATTACAGGTGTGTGACACTGTGCCCAAATTTACATCAGTCAACACTTTTAAGGCATGACTTTTCTCCCTAGTGGCCTCATGGTGCTTTGCATCCACAAATAGTAGTTATTATGGATTAGACTTTCTCTTACATTTTACAGGAATCAGAGATCTTTAAGGAATAATGCAGTTAGAGATGGTGATTCCCCCACTTAAGTACTTTATGTCTGATGTGGTAGATCAAAGACTGAAGTCAAACATAGGATTTTGAATCCTATTATTACTGCAAATGGGAATTCAGTAGGAAGATCCCTTAATCAAGTTGGTGCTTCAGGAGATACCCAGGGAACTCTTTTATAATGTACTTTCACATGACTAAAGTCTACCCCATTAGATGCAAACAGGTAAAAATTACTGCAAGCCTCCTGGTGGTGACTTCAAGTATACTGTATGATTTTAAAAACCTTTATGTTACCAATAATGCAGATGAGGCAATCATGTTGGAGCAGCTCCTTTGAGAGTGTTGACGCTGTGAATACATTCATGCTTAATAAAATCTGTAAATCAGTTGGGTCAAGAGTAGATTCAGTTTTGTAGGTCCTGAAACAGAATATGGAGTATCTCTTTATGAAATAGGATATACAGGCTGTAGATCAGTAATTGAATGCTTGCTTAATATATGCAAGGCCCTAGGTTCAATCCCCAGCACTGCCAAAAAAAAAAAAAAAAAGATACAACTGAGTGTGGTGTTGCACACTTGTGATCCTAGCACTCAGGAGGAGGATCAATTACAGGTTCAAGGCCAGCCTGGGCTATATAACAGGTTCAAGGTAGCAGCCTGGGCTACCTAGCAAGACCCTGCCAAAAAAAAAAAAAAAAAAAAAAAAAAAAAAAGCCAGCCATGGCCACTCACCGATAATCCCAGCAATTTGAGAGGCAGAGGCAGGAGGGTCACAGGCTCAAAGCCAGAGGCAGCCTGTGGAACTTAGTGAGACCCTGTCTCAAGATAAAAAATAAAAAATGGGCTGGGTACAGCCCAGTGGTAGAGCACTTGCAAAGTATGTGCAAGGCCCTGGATTCAACCTCCAAGTACTGTAAAAAGAAAAAAAAAAATGGCTAAAAAATTAGCAATAAAACTAAAATTAATATTTGGAAAGGAAAAATAAATTATAACCACTAATTCAAGATTTGAAGATTCAGGACTCTTTTTTTCTAAGATCTCTTTAGGCTATATATTAGAAATGCTTACATAAAAATGCTTCCAAAGGGCCTAGTATGCACAAGGCCCTGAGTTTGATCCCCAGCAGGGAAACTGGCTTCCCCTCTTACCACTCCCAGTCTGAGGCTTGTGTAGTGAGGGGTCCTGACATTTAAACTCCATTAGCCTCATGATAACTCTACCTCTGCTGGGAATTGGTGTACTGGATAAGAAGAGATAATATAGTCTCAATAAAGAGGATGTGGATAGAAAGAAACTAACACTTTTGAGGGTCTACTTTCTATCTGGCATTATATGTATATCCTTCATCCTGTAATCCTCACTCCATGTCCCCCCCAAAGGTTACTCCCTACTTACCAGAGATGAAGAAGCTATAACAAAACAAGTTCTGTAAATTGCCAATAATTGCTCAAAAAGAGGAGAGTTGTAATGTGAATCAAAGACTGTCTGATTCTAGAACCTGTGATTATTTCACTTACTCGTATGTTGACTAGACAGATATTTATTGAGTGCCTTTTAGGTGTGTGATATTAGAAGTGCTGAATGATGACAAAGCAGTGGACAAAAAAGACAGAAGTTTCTGTCTTCATAGCGCTTACATTTTAGCAATGTGAGGAAACAGACAATAACAAAGTGAATACATGACATGAAGAAAAATAAAGAACAAGACAAAGGATCAGGAAGTAATGCATTATGGAGCAAATTTAGAATGGGATGATCAGGAAAGGACTTTCTGAGGAGGTAAAATATGAGCAGAGCCCAGAATAGTTGGGTTAGGGGAGTGTAGGGATACCCCCAGGGGAGATAGAGGGGACCACTTGGTCCAAGGCCTATCTAGCTCACTTGGAGGTCTATTTCCTGGGGCAAAATGGCCTCGATGACCTCTGTCCTACCTCCTGGGCCTTTTGGCATGGAGCCCACCAAGATGGCCCCTGCCCTCTCAAACCTCCTATCAGCTGATTGGTTATGCCCTATTCTCACTCTGTCCCCTGATTGGCTACCTGAAGAACATCCCCTGATTGGTTACCCAGTTATGTCTTATTTGCATCCTTCCCCTGATTGGTTGTGCCCTGTCCACGTGCTACCACCTGATGGTTAAGCCCCAATCACCCCACATTATGCCTCAGCTTCTGATTGGTCAGCTTAAGTATGTAAACAGGGCTTGCTGGCTCTGTGGGGTCATTTCAGTCAGCCATTCTATCACAGAGGTCAGACCTCAACCATCCCTATCCCTATGAAGAACACTGGAGAAAGAGACAACGAAGATCGAAGATCGTCGAAGATCGTCGGAGATTGGAGGAGGGAGAAGACAATAGGATAATACTACAATCAAGCAAGAAGACTACAATCAAGCAAGAAGACTTCAATCAACAGAGGACACCTGAAGAGCCTCAGGACCCAGGGCCAGAGGCAGAGCTGAGCAGTCTGCCATCCCCAAGGGCAGACTCTAGAGCTGCAGCACCCTCAGAGCTGCAACATCTGTCTTGGCTATACAATAAAGTTTAAGTTTTGTTTACAACTGGCTTCTTCCAGAAGCCAATCCTAACTCCGCCTCTGCATTCACCCAAGTCCCGTGGGTCCCTTAAGTGTAACTGTAAGGTTCCTTCTCCGGATCCCGGCCTAAGACGGAGGAGGTGCCCAACATGGGAGTGGGCAATTGCTGGGTGTGGTGGTATGCACCTGTAACCCCAGCACTCTGGAGGCTGTGGCATAAGGATCTTCAGTTCAAGGCCAGCCTGGGCAACTTAGCAAGAATCTGTCTTTAAAAAAAAAAGGGAGGGGGGGGGAAGCTGGCGCGGTGGCGCACTCCTGTAATCCTAGCAGCTTGGTTGGTGGAGGTGGGAGGATCCCAAGTTTGAGACCAGAGGCAGTCTGTGTAACTTGGCAAGACCCTGTCTCAAAAAGCAAAACAAATGGGCTGGGGAGGCGCAGCTCAGTGGTCCAGCAATTGCAAAGCATGCAGGTGCGAGGCCCTGGGTTCAATCCCCAGTACCACAAAAAAAAAAAAAAAAAAAAAAAAAAAAAAAAAAAAAAAGAAAGAAAAAAAAAAAAAAAAAAAAAAAAAAAAAAAAAAAAAAAAAAAAAAAAAAAAAAAAAAAAAAAAAAAAAAAAAAAAAAAGGAGAGGGAGGGGAACAAAAAAAAGAAAAAAGTAAAATGGACAATGGGAAGGTGATCTAGGGTACAATGTTCCCCAACCTCACACAAACCACTGAAACACCTAGTTGAGAAGCAGAAAACACTAATCCCCTGAAGTCATTTCTTAGCCCTAGGTGGGAAAATTATACATTTGAACATGAGTATCCTAATATACTTGAAGCCAAATATATTATCTTTAGTTCATCCGTGCTATAAGTCCCTTCCATTTGCCATGTTAGTACAGAGATCACCATAGAACTGAATCAGGAGTTCCTAACGAATTGGTTAGGAAAAAAGAGAAAGAAAAAACAAACACAAAGAAAGCCTGTGGTGTTGGTAGCTAAGCATTTATTTCCTAACTGGTAACATCCAGAAAAAGAACGACTTTTAAACTAATCTATCCTATTATATTATTATATATTAAAAATAAAATTTTGGCTAGGGTTACAGCTTAATGGTAGTGCTTGCCTAGCATGAGAAAGGCCCTGAGTTTAATCTTCAGCACGGGAAAACAAACAAAAAACAAACTCCTGAATTCTGAAGCTACCAGATCAAAAATTTGGGCTAGTAACTAAAGAGAAAAGATAACCTGAGAAATCAATAGTGAACAAAAAAAAATTTTTTGAGACAAAGTCTCACTATGTAACCCAGGCTGGCCTTGAATTTAATAATCCTCCTGCTTCATCCTTCTGAGTGCTGAAATTATAGGTGTGTGCCACCATGCCTGGCTAAAATTAGTTTTAATTATTTGATAAATAATGAGCAGAGGAGAATAAACTTACAATAGTCACAAAGAAATAAAACAGGCTCTGCCCTCTAGATTTTGCTAGAATGAAGGGAAGACAGTTTTCAAAGACAAGGGACATTCCCAATGTCTTTCTAATTTCCATAGAGTCCATATGTCTAACACACATATGAAAGAAATGCATAATTTAACTTCTAGTTCAGAATAGAATTCCACTAAAATATATTCTAATTCCAATTTGCCTATACTAGATTCCTGTGGCTGCCACAGCAAATAATCACAAATGTAGTGGCTTAAAACAACAGAAATTTATTCTCATAGTCTGGAGATCAGAAGTCTAAAACCAAGTTTTTGGCGGGGCTATACTCCCTACAGAGGATCTAGGGGTGAACCCATTCTTTGCCTCTTCTAGCTTCTGGTAGTTGCTGGCATCCTTGGCTGATAGCCTTATCACTCATTGATACTCGGAAGTATCTATACCTACTTCTCCCTCTGTCTCCACTTGCCTTCTCCTTTGTGCATCTTTTCCTCTTCTATCTCTTAGCAGGATTTTTGTCATTGAATTTAGGGTACAACTGAGTAATCTAAGATGATGTTATCTCATCTTTAAAGTTAATTAGACCTGAAAAGACATTTCCTCCAAATAACTTTTTAAAAATTTTCTCTGTTGTAGTTTTTGTTATTATTTTGCAGTACTGGGGGGTTGAACCCAGACCCCATACATGCTAGGCAAACACTTCACCACTGAGCAGCACCCCCAGTCCCTTTTTTATTTTGAGACAGGGTCTCACTAAATTGCACAGGCTGCCTCTGGTCTAGAACTCACAATCCTCTCATCTCAAGTTCCCAAATCACTGTGATTACAGGCATGCACCACCACACTCAGCTCTTCCAAATAATTAACATTGACAGACTCCTGGGATGAAAACATAACTTTTGGGGAGCAAACACCCAGCCCATGACACCAAATTTGCAGCCTCTATTCTCACCCTCTGCAAACTCCAGTTCTCATGCCAATTGGTGACCACAATACTAATTTGTAGTAGTAGGCCTGTTAAATTGTCACTGCCTTCACAAAACTTTCCCTTATTTCCATTCCTCATCTACTCTATTGGAAGTAAGCACTCATTGATCGGAGGTGCCAGAGTAGTTTGTCACTCTTTAAGGGTACTTGTTTGAATCTTATCTTTCCATACTTGTAATAAGCAATAGATTAGGAATGATGTCTTAAAGTCATTTTTGTATCCCACCTAGCAACAAACAGAGTGCTTATAGTAAATACATGTCAAATATATACTTGCTGAATCTGATCAAGCCTCTCAATTTAACTACCAGGAAATCTGGGGAACAAACATGTTAAATCACATCAATGAGGATATGATCAAGAAGGAAGAAGAAAGAACGAAGAAGAAGAAGGAGGAGGAGGAGGAGGAGGAGGAGGAGAAGGAGAGGAGGAGGAGGAGACAATATTTATACTACCAAGTAGTAGGAAATATTAAGTTATAGTAATTGAGATAATATGTATTGGCATAAGAACAGACAAATAGTTGGGTCCAACTCATAGCAACTCTCACAGGTTTTTCAATGGCTGATTGTTTCAGGATTGCTTTAGGAGGGGATTATCACGTCCTTCTCCTATTTTTGTGGTGCTAGGAATTGAGCCAATGGCCTCAGCACAGAGCAGCACTACACAATTCCATTTCTAGCTATAAACCCAGTAGAAATGTGAACAGATGTACATGAAAATACATGTAGTATTATGTTCATATCAACAAACTTAGTAATAGTCTGAAACTGGAAACAATCTAAATTCCTACTAAGAGTAAAATACACAAAAATTATTGAATATACATAGCTTACTGTACAGTAATGAAAATGAACAAATAAAAATTACAAGACCAGGCATGGAGATGCATACCTATAATCCCAGCACTTGGGAGGTAGAGGCAGGAGGATCATGAGTTCATGGGCAGCCTAGGTTCCATAGTGAAACCCTGTCTCAAACAAACAAACAAACAAAAAATCTTTGCTGGGCATAGTGGTGCAAGCTTGTAATTCTACCCCTCAGGAGGCTGAGGTAGGAAGATTGAGGCTAGTGTGGGCTTCATTGAAGCCCGTCCCAAAAGAGTATATTCTATATGAATCTGTTTATATAAAGTTGAAAATCAGGCAAAACTAACTTATAGTGTTAGAAGTCTGGTTAGTGGTTACCTAACTTGGGGTAGTAGTGATGAAAAAGAAAGTGGGAGTGAGGGGGCTCTGTTGTTGCTAGGTGTTGAGTTGGATCCAACTCATAGTGATCCTACGTACAACAGAATGAATCACTCTCTGACACTGTGCCAGGCCTCGTGCTATTGTCAGTGCTTCTGCTATTCATAGTGTTTTCAATGACGGATTGTTTCAGGAGTGCATTGCCAGGTCATTCTCCCTAGTCTGCAGCACCTGGTCTTCCCAGGTGGACTCCTATCCAAGGACTAACCAGGCCTGACCCTGCTTAGCTTCCAAGATCAGATGGGATTGGATGCTAGGATGCTATGAGGAGGCTGTTGTTGTTGTTGTTAGGTGCTGTCGAGTCGGTACCCGACTCATAGCGACCCTCATAGGGTTTTCAATGGCTGACTGTTTCAGGATTGCCTTGGGAGTGGATTGCCAGGTCCTTCTCCCATTTTTGCGGTGCTGGGAATTGAACTCGGGACCTCAGAGACTGCAGCGCAGCGCTCTACCCACTGAGCTAAATCCCAGCCCCAATGAGGAGGCTGTAGGAATGTGTATATAAGAGTGTGTAAAATTTTTGAAGATTAATTGAAATGTACACTTATGATTTGTTTGCTTTTCTATTTTTAATATTTCAATAAAATCTTCTAAAACAGGCAGGTATAGTGGAACATGTTATGTTCTCAGCACTCAGGAGGCTGAACCAAGCCCTGTTTGGGCTATAGAGTGAGTTCAGGCCAGACTGGGCAGCACAGTGACACACTGTCTCAAAAAAAAAAAAATTTAAAAATACAAAAAATACAAGTCAGAAAAAAGACAGAAAGTGGGTGTAGTGGTGCACAACTGTAATCTCAGCCTTTTGGAGGCTGAGGCAGGAGGATAGTGAGTTAAAGGCTAGTCTGGGCTAGAAATATTAACCAAATGAAATATTTGATTCATGTTTGGATCCAGGCCAGAACAAACCCACTCTAAAAAAAGAAGCCTTTATGATACAATCAGGAAAATAGGAATGAGGCAGGATAGAAAGAACAGAGAAAATTAAGAGGACCTGAAAAAGGGAGATAAGAAAGTATAAGAGCTCCTCAACCCTCTGAATCTGGTTTATGTCTGTCACTGGCTGAGAGTCAAGAATTCTGACACAGCTGACCAAACTGCTCCAAAGACCACCTGTAAAGAGACTATACTTCCTTTTCTGATGGTACACAAGATTACTAACACAGCTATGAGCTGTGCTTAAGGTCACAATATATGCCTTAACCTCTTTGTGTGATCACTGTATAGTAAGAATCCCTGCCACATATTTTTTCTTTTTTCCTTCCTTCCTTCTTTCCTTCTCTTTCTTTCTTTTTTCCTTCCTTTCTAGCTTCTTTTTTCCCTCCTTCCTTCCTTTTCTTTCCTTTCCTTTTTAGTACTGGGAGTTGAACCCATGACCTCACCCATACTAGGCAAGAGCTATAGCACTGAGCTATACCTCCAAACCCCCTTTTTCAGACAGGGTCTCACTAAGTTGCAAAGGCTGTCTCTGGTGTCAAACTTGTGAGCCTCCTGCTTCAGCCTCCCAAGTTTCTGAGATTATAGGCATGTAGCACAATGCCCAGTAGGTGTACATATATTTTTAATATTAACAGCACTGCTTTCTCACGTGTAAGTCTGCACAGTGCCCCTCATCAATCACCTTGCACTCTCATTAACAAGAGAAAGTTCTTCGAATAAGTAAATGTACCAGTACATTTTTCTTAATCTTTAGCTATAGACTACCCCCATAAAACAATGTAACTTCAAAAGCCCTCATACCACATATACAACTATTGCTGAGGCAATTAAACTCATACTTCTCTTACACTCACCCTTGATTTTGTCTCTCTCAATGTGTATTTCTTTTACTGAATAAACTGCAACTTTACTTCATTCTGACCTATCCTGAAATTCTTTTTTGTGGGGTAAGTCAAGGTCCAGACTATACTTGGGTGGAAGTCCCTGAGGGGAACTTCTGAGGCTACACAGCCAGCAGCATCAAGCTGCGTTTCCCAACTGGAATGTGAACTGTATGTTTTCTATTAGATAGCTATGTTAGTTTTGTAAGCAAGTTATAAGGTGTGGCTTCTTTGAAAGAGTGCTTTAAAATATATTCAAAATATTAAGAGATGAAACAATTTGTGGGATTTGGTTCAGAATAATCAATAGAGGTAGCAGGAAGTACGGATAAAACAATATCAGCCAGGAGTTGATCATTGTTAAAGCTGGATAATGGATTCAGGGGTATTTATTATATTATTCTCTTTGTTTTTCTATATGTCTGAGTTTTTCTGTAATAAAAAGTTTAAAAATATGTATTAGATTTAAGTCTATAGTAATAGGATACCTTAAAGCAACATGAATTTTTAAAAAGTGTTTATAGGTAAGTGACTTTTTCTTTTGGCAGTTCTGAGGATTGAACCCAGGGCCTTACATGCTAGGCAAGTACTTTAGCACTGAGCTACATCCCCAGGACAGGTTGTTTGTTTGTTTGTTTGTTGTTTGTTTGTTTTTTTGAGATGCTGGGGATTGAACCTAGGGCTTGTACATGCTAGGCAAGCAATCTACCACTGAGCTACATCTCCAGCCTGTGATTTATTAATTATAAATTTGTTAGAAGCTTTTCTAAATGTCTCATACTTGCTTAGTCTTTAAAAGTAAGATTGGCTGGGCAGGGTGGAACATGCCTGTAATCCCAATGACTCGAGAGGCTGAGGCAGGAGGATTGCAGGTTTGAGGCCAGAGACATCCTGAGTAATTTAGCAAGATCCTGTCTCAGAATAAAAAATTGAAAAATAGGCTGTGAGTGCAGCTTAGTGGTAGAGCACTTACCTAGCATATGAGATCTTGGGTTCAAGTCTTCAGTACTACACACACACAAAAAAAGGGTAACTGAGTAGCTGGGGCTATAGCTTAATGGTAGAGCACTTGCCTAACAATACATGAGGATCTAGGGTCAATCCCCAGGAATGAAAAAAAAAAAGATAAATTTGAGTACCTTTATGGACACTACTTGAAATATTAATATAACCATTAATAACTCATATTTCCATAGTTAAGACTACCCTTTTTCTTTTGTTTTCCTTTCTTTCTTGAGACAGGGTCTTGCTATCCCAGGCTGGCCTTAAACTCATGATCCGCCTGCCTCAGCCTCCCAAGTGCTGAGATTATAGACATGTGCCACCATACCTGGATATTAAGGCTATTTTTAATTTATCTGTCCAAAGAATATTATGAGCATATGCTATTAGAAAGAGTAACTAGCTTTCCATTCTTATGGATTTATACTATAATGAGATAATAAATTAATATTTACATAAAGTTATTTCATAATGTGATTAAAACATCAGGATAACTGGGGTGGGGTTTCCTGTTGTCCAACTCCACCCAAGTAACTTTCTTCTCATCACTATTGCTACTCAGGGTGGGAGGAGATGACAAGGATCTTACCCTGTATATTAAGAAGGCTTACACATATCCTGGGCTGTTGACAATGGGAATATGTGCATAGTTAGGTGGGGGCTCAGGAAAATTTCAGAGCATAGGGGTCAGTGTTTGGGCTGCATAGGTGGCTGTCAATGGAGAGTCAGCGTTTGTAGCTTTTCTCATGGACTGACTCTCTACCAAGTCCCTTCCCTAGATCTCCACTTCCCCCTTTTTATCTTCTTCACAGCTCCTGACCTCTATCGATTTCTTCCCTTTACGTCTCAGCCAGAAGTTTCTTACCCTAAGGTTGAAAGTTGGGGAGGGGCAGTCATCTACTACTCCCTGTTCACAGCCTTTTCTCAGGAGCTTCCCTTAAGAAACTAGTTTGAAAGTTACAAACACTGAATATTGTTTTTTCTCTTTACATTCCTACTATACGGACCTAATTCTCCTTTGGTCTCTAGGAAAGGTCTTGAGGTTTGGTAAAGAAGGAATGCATGGAGAGAAATTTCAACATCTTTTGCTGTATGGAGAATGAAATAAAGGGGGTTTTGAGAGAGTTTGAGGGGGCTACTGTGGAAAGAGTGGTGGGGGAAGCTCTGAGGAAGTGACATTTACACTATGGATTAAAAAGTAAAAAAGAGGCAATTGTGAAAACAGATGAGGGAAAAACACACATAGGAAACATTAATGGCAAAGGTTTGGGACAGGAGGAGTTTGACATGTTCCAGGGACTGCCAGGAAGCCAGGGAACTGAGCTGGAAACTTCTTTCCCTTTCTTTCCAAATTAACCTTTGCTCCTGAGATTCTACTATTAGAAAACTAAAAGTGGTAACCAACAACATATGGATTTGGGGAAACTCTATACTAAGGATTTTTTAACTTTACAAGTTCATGAACTGTGCTTTTTTCTTCATTTATAGGTACATGCAGACATACTGTTGCTTTAGCATCCATACCCACAGTCATAGAGTAACAGAACCTAACATGATTCTGGCAACTATGAAAACAGATGGCTAAAGTCAAGTATGTTATCCTCAACTCTCCACTAAAGAATGCACAGGAGGAGCTGAGGATATAGCTCAGTAGGAGAGCACTTGCCCACCATGCACAAAGCCCTGGGTTCAATTTCTATCACAGACCGCTCCTGCAAAAAAAAAAAAAAAAAAAAAATTCAGCTTTTTGGGCACCATGGTACATACCTGTAATCCCAATGATTTAGGAGGCTGAGGCAGGAAGATCTTGAGTTTGAGGCCAGAGGCCTCTGTAACTCTGAAAACCTGTCTCAAAAAAAAAAAAAAAAAAAAAAGGAATAAGTGCCGCTCAGCAAATAGAAATGATTTGTGAAGAATTTTTATTGTCTTGGAAGAATGCTTAATTTATGTTAATTTAGGATGCAAAACTATATACAATTATGATCTCACTTATTTTAAATATACATATTGTTGTTAAGTGCCTTTGAGTCGGTATCCGACTCATAGTGACCCTGTGTACAACAGGGGGAAACACTATTGTCAGTGCTTCTCTGCTGTTCAGAGGGTTTTCAGTGGCGGATTGATTTTTGGGAGTGGGTTGCTGGTCCGTCTCTCAAGCCTATAGCACCTGGTGTTCCCAGGCAGTCTCCCATTCAAGGACTAACCAGGCCTGACCCTGCTTAGTTTCCGAGATCTGACAGGAGAGGATGCCACAGGGCTATGGCTGCAGGCAAATATACATATAGTTGGAAAGTACACCAAAATATTAATAGTGGCAATTGCTGGGAAATGGAAATCTAATATTGATACATAGGAGTTCCAGAAAGGAAGAACAGAAAAAATGAGTGAGGTGTTCATTGAATAATTCAAAACCTTTCCCAGAATTAAAGGAACTGAGTTGCCAGACTGAAATGATTCTCTTATATCTCACTCTGAAGGATGATAATAGATATATACCAAAGCATATCATTGCAAAATTTCTAGTCCAGTCACTAGAATGAAATGCCCAGCTATGAACAGGCATAATAACCTAAATACAGTTCTTGATTTAATTGAAGATAGTAATATTGAGTATATGTTGTTGTCGTAATTCCATATACAACAGAATGAAACACTACCCGCAGTGTCTGGGCTGTGTAGGTGGCTGTCAATGGCACTATGTCTGACAGTGCTTCTTTGATATTCATAGAGTTTTCAATGGCTGATTTTTTTCAGGAGTGGGCTGCTGGGTCCTTCTTGTAAGCCTATAGCACCCAGTATTCCCAGGTGGTCTCCTATCCAAGGACTAACCAGGCCTGACCCTGCTTAGCTTCTGAGATCAGACGAGATCAGACACCAGCGTGGTATGGCTGTAAACTATTGGATGTATGGGGCAGATAAAGTGGAGAGGATGGTAATCTTTGGAACTAAATCCCCATCTACCATAAGGCAATGAATTATGTCTAAAATTGATTAACCAAAAGGTAACAGAATATACAAATTCCTCACAAAAATGGAAATGTATCAATGCTAGAAAAAAATAAATGAAAGTTTGCTTCTAGGGTGAAGGTCTGAAGATATTAGGGTAGGATAAGGCAGATTTTTCCTTGTTTTTATAAGCCATATAGAACTATTCAACTTGTTTGATAACTTATCCGTGTTTTACTTTGAGAAAAATAAAAATCTTGAGCCAGATGTGGTGGCACAGGCCTGAATCCCAGCACTCAGGAAGCAGACCCAGTAGGATCATGAGTTTGAGGCCAGGTTGAGCTACATAGTGAGACCTTGTCTCAAACAATACAAAACAAAATAAAACAAATAACAACAAAACAGAAAGAAAGAAAAATGAAAATGACAGGGCATGTAATCCCAACAGTCAAGAGGATAAAGAAGTTCGTTTGAGCTCAGGAGTTTGAGACCAGCCTAGCCAACACAGTGAGACCCCATCTCAAGGAAAGGGGGTAAAAAAGATAAAGAAAAATTAGTCTAAAATAATTTATACAAAAAGTACACTCACTTTTAAAAGGTAAATGCCAGACTAAACACATAGGCAGTGTTGTCACATTGGTAGTATCCATGTTTAGTACTCTCAAAGTACTAAAACTTTTTTTTTGTTTGTTTTGTTTTGTGGTACTTGGAGGAGGGGTTGAATCCAGGGCTTCATGCATAACTTGCAAGTGCTCTACCACTGAGCTGCATTCCTAGCCTCCTCCTTTTTTAAAATTTGAGACAAGTTCTCACTAAATTGCATAAGGTTGCCTCTGGCCTTGAACTTACAATCCTCCTGCCTCTGCCTCCTGAGTAGCTGGGATTGCAGGCATGGGCCACCACACCTGGTTTACTAAAAGTAATTTCTAATTGTGGGCAGAATTTTGAGAGAGAGTTAGCCTCATTAGTTTGAGTCCTACAAGGGCAGTGTAAAATATTTCAGAGACAGCTACCTGCTTTGTTGTTGTTAGGTACCTTTAAGTCAGGTCTGATTCATAGTGACCCTATGTACAACAGAATGAAACACTTTCTGACCTTCTGCCATGCCTACTACTATGTCAGTGCTTCTTTACTATTTACAGGGTTTTCAATGACTGATTGTGTTGGGATTGTGTCAGGAGTAGGCTGCCCTGTCCTCTCATTTTTGTGGTGTGGAGGATCAAACCCAAGGCCTCAGAAGAGTGCAGAGGGGCCCTCTACCAACTGAGGTAAACTCCAGCCTCAGCTACCTGCTTGTTATTGTCAGGTCCAACTCATAGTGACCCTATGTACAGCAGAATGAAACCCTGTGAATTGCAGAGAAGCTACCTGCTTAGTACAGCCAAATTTATACAAATGCCTATGAGACCCTGACCATCTTCATTAGACATAGTCTTGAGGGCCAGACAAAAATTCAGCCTGTTTTTATTGCCTGGCTCACATACTAAGTAGGTTTATAATGAAAGTTGGTCCATGTGCATTGAACAAAATTAGAACAATTAGGTGGGGAGGAAAGCAGCTAACAGCCTGGAATTTGAAATCAGAAAGAATTCTGAGTTTCTTTCCTGATACTTAATAGCTGTATTACTATAGACAATATACTTACTTGGCCTATTGATTAATTGTTTTTAGGTGCTGTCAAGTCAGGTCCAACTCATAGTGACCCTCATAGGCTTTCAATGGCTGGTTGCTTTGGGATTGCTTCGGGAATGGATTGCCATGTCCTTTTCCTGTTTTTATTGTGGTACTAGGAATCGAACCTGTCTCCTCAGGGAGTGTAGTGCAGCACTCTACCAACTGAGCTAAATCCAAGCCCTCCCCCCATCCATTGAGTAGATAGTGGAAAATAATAGTTTGCACCTCAGAGAGTTGTTCTGAAGATTAAATGAGATGATATGTGCAAAGCCTTTAGCATAGTCTGACACATAGTAAGCCCTAGACAGCCTATAGTATATCTGTTATCAAATGGAAACTCTTGGATTTCTTATATTTTTATTTTTAAATTATTTATTTAATTATTTGCTCATTTTTTTGTGACAGGATTTTGTTGTACAGCGCAGGCTGGTCTGGGACTTGTGATCCTCCTGCCTTCATCTCCAAGTGCTGGGATTACAGATTTGTGCCACCATGCCCTGCCTTATTTTTATTGTTGCAGTGCTGGGGATCCAAAACAGAGCCATTTGCTAGGTAAGTCTCTACTAGTGAACTACACCCCCAAGCTGTATTTTTCAAAAATTTATTTTCTTGAATTTCTTGCACCAACCCCAAAACTGTTAATGTAAATATTGTTTTGATGTTTACTAAAGAGAAAGAAAAGGAGGGGTTTTTTTTGTTTTGCCTGCTATGTGCCAGGCACTTTATACTTGTTATTATTTTAATCCTCACAATAATAAGGAAAATTATCCTCTCCACTTTACAGATAAGGAAACCAAAGCGGAGAGACATTAAATAATTTCCTCCAGGTACCCAATGTATATTTATTGAACAACTACTTTTATAAGGCTCTGTTCAAGACACTGGAAAAACAATAGTGAAGAAGACAGGGTCCCTGACGAGACTTTTATTATCCAGCATAATGACAATGTAATTAAAGACTGTAATGTTATAAAGGAAATAAGCAGGGAGGGTCCTGAGATAGAGAAATTATAAAAGGAATGTGCTTTAGTTCAGGTGATCAGAAAGGCCTTTTTATTTATTTATTTTTGTTTTTTTTTTTTGAGACAGGGTCCCATTATGAAGCCCAGGCTACCCTAGAACTCACCATCCTGTTGCCTCAGTTTATCAAATGCTGTGATTTCAGGCATGCTCCACCAAACCTGGCTAGTAGAGGCCTTTTTAACCCTTAACTGATAACATGATTTTGGGGTCACATATGACCCCACACTGCTTGTACCTATGCTTAAGTAAATGCTACAGTGCTCCATATTTGGCACCTGCCTGGGGGTCTATTTTGATCTCATGATACCAGTTAAGGGTTAAAGAGAAAGTCTGAGACAGATGAAGGGAACCCACCTCTCCCTGGGGCACTGGGCAGGTATTAAGCATTATTAAAAATGCTGTTAAACACTGTTAAAATCAATTTTGATGTTACTAAATTGTTTTCTGTAAGCAGTCCATCCAATGTTTAATATCTTGTAAATAATCACAGATGTTGGGGGACAGGGCATCTTGACTGCCTAAGTCAGCCTCTCCCTTGCTGCCCTGGCTGCACTGAGTAATGGACTCTTAGTAAAGCAGCCAGCCAAACCACCCTTACACAAGCATTGGTGGTTCTGAACACTTCAAAGATGCCTTGAGGAAGCCATGTGACAAGTGGTGCAGCACAACCCTAGATCCTGAAAGTGCAGCTCCAGTCATGACTGTTTGAACAGCTTACAGTTTGCACTAGACTTTTTGCTATCACAAGCCTCAGTGAACTCTAGATGACCCTGTGACCAACCAAAGGCAGAGGGGGAACACTTCCCCTGGTGACCCAAAAGAGGGACTTCTGTGATTGATGCAAACACCCCTTCTCTGGCTATATAAAAAGACTATTCAGGGTGCCGTGGTGCATGCCTGTAATCCCAGTGACTCAGGAGGCAGAGGCAGGAGGATTGCAAGTTTGAGACCACAGGCAGTCTGCATAATTTAGTAAGACCTTGTCTCAAAAAGTTAAAAAAAATGGGTTTGGCGTGCAGTTCAGTGGTCCAGCACTTGCAAAGCATGCAAGCCCAGGGCCCTGGGTTCAACCCCTAGTACTGCAAAAAAAAAAAAAAAAAAAAAAAAAGACTGTTTGACTCACTTAGTGAGCCAACCAGGAGACACCTGCCTGTACTGTGCACTGGTGTCTCAACATTAGGCCCAATAACAGTTTACTCTCAAGTGGTCTTTTTGCCTATTTTTTAGTGTAGGCTGAGCTGGTAACACAAAGGAAGAAGTGGTGGACAGAACAGAATGGCAGTGATGGCAGCGGCAAGGGACAGCACCGACAGTGGAGTGGCAGATACAGCAGAGCAGCCAGAATGCCAGCCTATAGAAGCAGCAAAGTGGTTGGCTGGTGAAAGATGAACGAGAGACAAGCTGCAAGACCAGTGACTAGCAACAGCAGCAGCAGCAGCAGAGCAGCAGTGATAGCAGCCATAGTAATAACAGGCAGCTGAACAATTTGACAGAGTGACCAGGGCAGGAACAAGAGGGACAGTGGAAGAGAAAGAAGGCTGTAAAGAGCCAGAGAAGAAAAACTACAGGTTCTGGTCACTAGAAGAGTTCCAAAGAGCTGGGTCATATGGTAGTTCTATTTTTAGTTTTTTGAGGTACCTCCATACTGATTTCCATAGTGGTTGCACCAATTTACAGCTCCACCAGCAATGTAAAAGTGTTCCCTTTTCCCCGCAGCCTCGCCAGCATTTGTTGTTGTTTGTTTTATTGATCTTGGCCATTCTTACTGGTATAAGGTGAAATCTCAGCGTTGTTTTGATTTGCATTTCCCTAATGGCTAGGGATATTGAGCACTTTTTCATGTGT
>VMDO01006536.1:0-36223 GCA_007922755.1 Pedetes capensis
AAAAAAAAAAAAAAAAAAAAAAAAGATGAAACATTTCTACCTGGAGAAAAGAGGTCAAATTAAGCAATGCAATGCCCAGTGGTCCTACAGAAAAGTCGTTATAACTGGGTGCTTGCCACTGACTTAGCTAAAAGTAGGGACTGTCTCCTGGGTTTGTGGGTTCATGAGAGTTCAACCCTCACAAGAAGACAAGAAGAAAGGAAGGACGTGTACTTGTCCTGAGTGAGATGTTGGGATTAGAGACAGAAAAAAGAAAACTAACAATTTATAGATGCCTCACAGCCAGCCAGGTACTGGCACCAGTTATAGTTACAATGTGACATTGCATTTTGCTGTGTTAGCATGAGGCAGAGGCTGAATTTCACAGGTCCAGCCAGTCCCAACTCTAACTGCCTTCATTTAACTTCTCAGGCACCTAGCTGACTGTATGTCCCATTAAGTCACTGGAAAATTATAATAGTTAACATTTACAAAGTGCTGTCTATGTGCCAGGCATGTTTTAAGTGTATTACAATAGCCCCTCACTTAAGAAACAAGACTCAGGATTAAATAATGACTTGAGCTGTGCAAGAATTAATGGTCACGTAAGATACCAGTGAAATGATTGGAAGAATAAAATATGCTGTACCTTTTCATTCTTTGCTTCAGTGTCTAGTTCAGCTATTTTAGCCCATTTCTGCCAAAAGTTAGGATCATCTAAGGAAATATCTGTTCTGTTTCCTGAAGCCACAAAGCTAGCCTGTGAAGAAGACAAGAGTCAATAGACTGTGCTTGAACACAGTGCAAACTAATAAAATAGTTCTGTTATTGCAAATATACCAGAAACTTAAGTGTATTATCTGTCTGCATCAAAACCAAAACCTCTTAAGAGTGTTTCCAAAACGAATGTGAAAGTCTCAAAGCTATTCTTTTATCTTAATGATTAGTCAAGGAAATTAAAATTTCAATCTATATTACTATTTCTTGGAACTTAAACTTGGAAGCAGGAAGACAACCCCTGAAGACAATAGCTATGTGTTTGTTGTTTGTTGTTGTTGTTAGGTGCCATCGAGTTGGTATCCGACTCATAGCGACTCTATGAACAACAGATGAAACACTATTGTCAGTGCTTCTCTGCTATTCATAGGGTTTTCAATGGCTGATTGTTTTCTGGGAGTGGGTTGCTGGGTCCTTGTCCCAAGCCTACAGCACCTGGTGTTCCAAGGTGGTATCCCATCCAAGGCCTAACCAGGCCCAACCCTTCTTAGCTTCCGAGATCTGATAAGATGGGATGACACAGTGCTAAGGCTGCAGGCACTTGGTGTTTAGTTCCCTATAAAAAGGCTAAATTAATTAATTAATTAAGGTTATCTGAGACATGGTTTTACTATGTAGCCTGTGTTGACCTTGAACTCATAATACTTCTGTCTCATCAGCCTCCTCAGTGCTGGAATTATAGTTATGCACTGCAATATCCAGCTTAAAAGAGTTAAATTTTATTTATTTATATATTTTTTTGGAGTCAGGATGTCACTATGTAGCCCAAGCTGGCCTGGAACTTGCTATGTGGCCTAGGCTATCCTTGAACTCATGACCCTCCTGCCTCATCTTCCAAGTGCTGGGCTTATAGGCATGTGCCACCACATTTGCCTAAGGGGCCTTTTTTTCCCCACAGTACTAGGGGGTTAAAGCCAGGGCCTTGTGCATGTTAGGTTAAGTTCTCTATCACTGAGCCCAAAGCCCTTTTTGTATCTTTTATTTTTGAGACATGGTCTTGCTAAGTTGTGCAGGTGGCCTCTGGCCTTGAACTCACAATTCTTCCTTAGCCTTCTGAGTGACTGGGATTATAGGTGTATGCCATGGCATCTGGCTTAATGGTTGATTTTTAATCATTTTTTTTAGATTTAATTTTTCTTTTGGTTCAAAAGTTTTCAAATGTCTGCTCTAGAAAAGGTACTGGATGGGGAGTATGAGGTGAAGAGATGAGCAACAGATTGCCCATATTCTCCCCACAGAGCATAAAGCATCCTGAAAAACTCCTCCAGGAGTCACCAAACAAGAGAATGAATCAAATAGTTCACAAAGCTAACACAGAAACTGGCAGAACCTGTGGCCAGGGCAACATATCAGTGATCTGGTAAGTTTTAAACCCAGTGATCTGAACAGCAGAGAAAGAGGGCTTCTCAAAACTAGAGGCTGACAATCTCATGTAAAATCTCTTTCTCATGAAATTAAATACTTGCTTGAGCTTAAGGCGCTAACCTGAAGAGGCTCCCACAGGTCATATTTGAATAGCAATATGAATAATAACTGCTGTGCGGCAAAACACAGCACAGTGATCAAGAAGAGCTCTATAAGGGAATCAATATGACCACTCAAGGGTTCTGGAGCAATCCTCATGAACAGTGAACAGAACCAAGTACAGACTAGTGTCTACCTGCTGTGACCATCAGCTCTCAAAGGCTCAGAATGTTTTCCTTCTCCAGCTCTTGACCCACTACTCAAGACTCTCTCTGAGGTCCTATATCTTCACAGAATCCCACAGATCAGATGTACAGGCAATTTTGAAGGTTTGCATTTGGAAAAACAGAAACCTTGCTAATGAAGGTCAAAGAATAAGAAACAACTTTCTTTTCCCTTTCATCCAAATGACAGCTGTGGAGAGAAGATGTCATACCTTGGCAAAAGTGGATCCTTTGCCCTCAGATTGGATGGTGATAGTGTGGGTTCTCCTCTGCAGAATCTGGTCTATGTCTTCTTCACAGAATTTGGAGCCTTCGTCTTCCTCATCCATCAAGGCTCCATAAGCACCTTTCCGGAGCAAGTCTTCCACCTCCATTTTGGAGAGCTGCTGTACCTGAACAGGTCACCAAAGGCTACTCACAAAGTGGAAAATGCACAGGAGAAAGACAGCCTCAAGTCTAGCCTTTATAATGACTCAGTATATTATTCCTCCACTAATTGCACATATCAGAACAACAAAGGACAGGGACTACAAACTTCAGAAATTAAAACTCAGATAAAAGTGCTCTAGGTTCTCTCTAGGGAGAGCCGTCAGACAATTCTCTATAGGGAGCTCTGGAATAAAGCCCAGAACACGATCCAAAGGACCTAACGTTTTCCAGAACATTGGTTATTATCAATGTCATAAGCCATTAAAACTATGTACCACTGAAGAGGATATATTTGACATCTTTTTTAAATATTTAATTTGAGCCTATACATTTAAAAACTTCCAGATGTACCAAATGAGTTGAAGAATAATGACTTATTGTTAAATAAATACATTTGTATTGGAAATGATGTCATTCTTTAACTAAAAAAAGAATCCTGTGCCAAGTGTGATCTTCTCAACTGTCTGTTGAAAATGGGAAATGGAGTTCAAAACACTCTTTCTTGGTTCTAATTAATAATCTGGTTCTTTTTATATCAATCACAAGAGGGAATTCCATGACTCTTAGGATGGGTAGCTTTAAGTACTATACTTAGCGACACACAATTAGCTCAGAGGATACAGAGTATCTGAACTAAAGAACTCATTCTGAAGGTTGTAATTCCTGATCTTTGATGCCCTACGCCTTGAGATTAAGAAGATACTCTGCTTTGTTTGCCTACACTTTAAGATAATTTTTATTAAGGCAATTTAAGAATCTTAGTGACAATTTTTCTCTCTCATGGGAGAAAAAAAGATTTCCAAAGACGTATTTCAAGCTAATTTTTATTCATTCACCATTCACTGGCCATCATCCATAGAGTATTTTTAGAATGCTGCACACTTTTAGGGGTGATAGGAGACAGAGATGGAACTGGTCCCATTGTACTATCAAGATACTCAGAGTCTGGGGTATGTGACAGGGTATGATAACAAATACTTATTTACATGGTAAAGAATGTTAAGATCTCCTGGTTCTAATAAACATGGTTAAAAACTGTTTGTTGAAATGTTACTGTATGTTGGACAGCCCAACCACACAACTGCTCCTACAGATTTCCTTTATCCATTTAGAAAATGCAGAGACCTGACCTTGAGTTATCCTGTACGGCAGAGAATTACCCAACAATGAGAAGACTGACTCAAAAAGGTGAACTTGAATCCAGAAACAGCTGTCATGCAAAAAAGCCCAAAGAAGCCCAGGCTGTGTGACCAATGCTCCTTACTGCTCTAGGGGAGGTTTGTTATACTCACTCCATTGGTGCTGCCCTTTCGGTTGATGTCCTGAAGAACAGCCTTGTCTAGGCCCAGCTTCAGGCTGGCCTTGTCAAACATTTCCCGCTCATAGGAGTTTCGAGTGATAAGGCGATACACCTTCACGGCTTTGCTCTGGCCTATGCGGTGACATCGGGCTTGAGCCTGGGAGGAAGGAGGGTCATGCATGTTGTGTCACTATGTACATAAGGACAGTAGCCCAGGCACAGGAAGGGCTCATATACCATGTGGTATGAGTTGCCAGCTCTCAGAATCATGTAGCCTAGTACTGAATACAGAACAGAATTCATCCCAATGTCAGCTGCCACCTTTGGGTCCCTTATTTCTTCACCTGTGGTTCACCATCTACTGTGTACCAAGGTAAAGCAAGGAGAAGGATACGGTGCCCTACCCCCTCACCCTGAGGTGGTGCTTATCCCCAGGATACTGGCCTGCCTATGGGAAAAACCTCAGCACAGGCAGTACCACTTCTCTATTTTTAAATTTTACTACAGAAAATTTTAAATATAAACAAAAACAGAAAAGTATAATGACCTCTTGTGACAAGCCTGTTTCCTCTCAACCACACTCCTACTCTCCAGAATTGTGAGGAGGCAGATCTTAGGCATCAGAGTGCTTCAGGCTTATATATTTCAGTATGTATTTCTAAAGATAACAACTCTTGAAAAACATGTCATATTACCACTGCTACACTTTTTAAAAATTCATTCTTAGTATCAACAGTCTAGTCAGTGTTCTGGCACCCCTGCTCATCTCATGATTTTTTATTTTAGGTTTTTTGTTCAGATAAGGAGCTAAATAAGGCCCACATACTACAACCAGTTGATGATTCAAGGGTTTATATTAGGGTTCTTCCTGCTTTCAACTGCTTCTTTTTCTCCAGATGCAATTTATCTGTTAGAGACACCAGGTATATGTCCTCCAGTTTCTCTTCTTGAGTACCTCTGTTCCCTGTATTTCCTCTAACCTGGGAGTTATTCTTGAGATTCGATCAGGCTAAGATGTGATTTTTGGTGATGTATTTCATATGGGGTTTTCAGTTTCCACCAAGAATCACATGCTATCTGCTTGCTTCTTTTTGAATTGATGATCACTGTCTAGATCCATTATTTATTAGTGGTTACAATTCCTCTCGCCAATTTTTTGGTTACTCTTACATACCATTAATGTAGGAGAAGACAACTTAAACATTTGATTATTTATCTTCATGTAGTCAGTTTCCAAAATAACATCCTCTAAAGTGGCTAGTGAAGATTATTAGTATTATTAAGTTTTTGAAGGAACATAATGAAGTCATATATTTCAATAAATTTGCTATGTTTCGCTGCACTGAAGTTAATATTCTCATTGCTATTCAAATATGACCTGTGGGAGCCTCTTCAGGTTAGCACCTGAGCTCTTTCAACATGACCCAATTAACTATGGAAAGAAAGAAGACAGAATACACTCCATGGTGTTGGAATGGATTTAGAAGTATCAGCATGAACTGACGGTTAGAGGTTTATGTGGGTATTGCTGTTGTTGTTAGGTGATGTTGAGTTGGATCCAACTCATAGTGACCCTCATAGGGTTTTTAATGGCTCATTGTTTCAGGATTGCTTTGAGAATGCATTGCCACTTCCCTCTCCTATTTTTGCAGTGCTGGGGATCGGACCTAGGGCTTCAGAAAGTGCAGAGTGGCACTCTATCAACTGAGCTAAACCCCACTGTGGATATAAAATACGTGTAGAGGATATAGAAAAAGACATGGATAAGTGTGTGTTTATGTTTCTTGTATCAAAGTCTTTGATAATTTTTAATACTTGCCTTGCTTTAACATGTTCTATGCTACTCTTGTATATCTCCTGATTAAACTTGGATTCAATTTTTTTTTAAATACGGAGTCCTAGTTTTTTATAGCAAGAAATAGTTTCTTTCCCCTGAGTAAGCAGAGGGGTGTTTACTGACATTTAGATTTACAGGGAAGGGTGGCCATGCCATGAGTGTGAGGCTTGCAGGTACTCCCTAGAGACCTGAGTCCTTCCTGACTTTGGACAGAGGTAGTCCAGGGCAGAGAGGAAGGATATGGGCTGGGCTGCTTGGTGGGTCAGTTAGTGGCAGAGCAGGACTGAAATCTGAGAGTCCTGGCCCTGCCTAGAGGTCTTAGTATGATCCCAGAGTCCAGAATAGTCAGCTCTAATGCGAGGCTGTTTAAAGGAAGCTTGGTATGTCATTGTGTGTTTATATACGCACATATGCATTTATGTTGTTGTTGTTGTTAGGTGTCATCGAGTCAGTATCTGACTCATAGCGACCCTCTGTACAACAGGCAAAACACTACTGTCAGTGCTTCTCTGCTGTTCATAGGGTTTTCAATAGCTGATTGATTATTGGGAGCGGGTTGCCAGGTCCTTCTCCCACATATGCATTTATACATATATACAAATGAATGCATATTATGTGTATATGCATATTTACAATCTGTTTATCTTCGTGTATGTTTATTCTATGTTCACTGAGAAGGCCTAGAAGCAATGTCATCCAGTAGCAATGAACTCCAAGATAATGGTTTCTAAATACTATTCTCCATATGACAGAACCAAAAAGTGTTAGGTAAGGCTGGAAGAGAAAAATATATGATTAGCCTGAAACACATCACTATGCCCAATGAAAGAAGTATTCATGGCATGATGGGCATCTATCAAAACATCACTTGAAACTTGTAAAAGACTCCCACTGGCTAACTGTAGGACTATCTGAACATCAAAATAAAGACAGTAATGAATTATTAACCCACTGAGTAAAAAAAAGAGACCTCATGAATCCATACTGACAGAAATGAATAAATGGAAGAAAAAGCAAAAACTCTTCCTTACAGTAGAATGCCAACTAATAAATGCATTAACAAGTGACAAAGTTAGAAAATCACCACTTTGTAATCATCACAGTGATGACTGATTCAGGCAAAGATAAATGACAGAAGCTAAAACCAGTGGGTGAAACTTTGATGAGAAACAGTGTATAATCACTATATTTCTCTACAATTACTTACAAATGTCAAAGGGAAAATAGCAACATTATAATGGAGAAATATACCAGATCAAAATGAACATCATCAGACAAATGAACCTCCTAGTCTCTGGATATGATATATTGAGAAAGATGTATCAATTTAATGGTAGTACTAAACCTGAATTCAATCCCGAGGAAGCACACACAGCCCAAGTTACTAACAATCTATAAAACAATCAGCTGGTACTCTGAAAAAAACTTAAAGGTCATGAAAGAAAAAGAAAGACTGAGGAAGAGACCCAGATTAAAGGAGACTGCGCTTCAGTCTCTGAGGTCCCGAGTTCAATTCCCAGCACCACAAAATGTGAGAAGGGCCTGGCAATCCACTCCCAAGGCAATCCCGAAACAGTCAGCCATTGAAAACCCTGTGAGGGTCGCTATGAGTCAGACACGACTCGACGGCACCTAACAACAACAAAGACTAAATGGGCTGCAGCTGTACAACTGTGGCATCAGATCTTGGAAGCTAAGCAGGGTCAGGCCTGGTTAGTACTTGGATGGGAGACCATCTGGGAACACCAGGTGCTGTAGGCTTGGGAGAAGGACCCAGCAACCCACTCCCCCAAAAAACAATCAGCCACTGAAAACCCTATGAATAGCAGAGAAACATTAACAATAGTGTTTCGCCTGTTGTACGTAGGGTCACTATGGGTCAGATACTGGATTGGATCCTGGAGTGGGAGAATGGTAGCTCTAAATGAAATAATAAAATATGAATATAGACTAGAAGATTGGAGAAGAGTAATCTTATTTCCCAATTCTGAGAATTGAATTGTAGTTATACAAGAAAAGGTCCTTACACTTAGAAAATTCACACTTAAGTACTTAGAGGGAAAAAGCTTAATGCCTCTAACTTACTATCAAATGGTTCAGACAAAAGGTGATGTGGATCTATGCATGAACTCAGAAAGAGAAAGAAAGATACAAACAGAGAGGAGTGAAAGAGGGCAAAAAATGACAAAGTAAATTGGGACAAAATGTAAATCCAGTTGGTGACTCTGGATAAAAGTATATCAGAGTTGCAAAATCAAATTATATAAAAATGAAGATGTACCAAAAATGTTAAATATATAGGATTCCTCTCTGGGAGTTATGCTGTCTACTTAATGTGCACATAAATTCAATTGTTTACTTTCTGAATTTTAAGAACTGATTTTCCCATCATTAATTTAATTACACTGAAGGGAATGGGGAAGAAAATAAACCAAATAACTCAAGAAAGTGGTATTTTGATTATATGCTGTAATACTAAATACTAACCTACCATAGACCTGTATTACACTCTGGTAAATTTATTTTTCACAAAATATTGATCGGCAGTTCTGACACTACTTGATATTTATACTAGAATTGAATAAGTGAGTAAATACACTGTGTTACAACAAGGAGACCCAGGCTTCTCCAGCCAGGGAAAGACAAATAAGACAGAAGGCTATTAATGAACCCTGTGGTGTTGGACTAGAATCAGAAATCTCACTAAGGATGCATATCTACAGTACACATACAGATATGTGGTTACCAGTGCTTTTTTGGGGTTATATGTGTTATTTCCTAGTTCTGTCTGGACAGAGTTATCTAGAAGCAAAAATACTCTAGTAGCATGAGCATACACAGTAGCCAAATCTTGGTTTCTAAATGTCATTCTTAAATAAAAAGAACAAGAGGTCCCTGGAGAAACTGTCAATTCAAAGGCTGTGTCAGAAGAAATGTTAACATCAACCTGAACATCTTGTGTCAAAAATTATGGAAGTACTCAAAAAATGCAGGAGCATATCAAAAGGACACAACAGCCAAACTGAAGGAGCTATAATGGCCAAATCTGCACAGCTTAAAAATGAAATAAAAAATGAGAGTAACAGATTATAAAGTAAAATAGCCAGGTGCAATGGTACATGCCTGTAGTCCCAGTTATTTAGGAGGAAGAAGCAGAGGACTATTTGAGCCCAGGAACAAGACTCCATTACAAAACAAAACAAAACAATGCTCAAATAAAAATAAATATTCACGAATCTATACTGGCATAAATAAATGGGAGACAGAAGATAACTGTTTTCTTTATAGTAGAATTACTATTAATATATACAGAAGGGATGAAGGAAACAGAAAATCACCATTAGCCAAACACTGTGGTAGTAATTACAAAGGCAAGTACCATTGATGGATGTTAACATTAATGTGAAAAAGTATGATGAGAAATAGGATATTTATGAGATTTCAAAATATCTACTCACAAGATACTCAACTAATTTTTAAACGTGAAATAGTTATTTTACAGTGGGGAAACCTAGAAGACACCACCTTAAACCAAGTGATCAAAGTTACATCACAAGCAATAAGACATATTGACATCATGTACCCTTGATACAATACAATGAGAAGGATATAACATTACTTTTATGATATTCTTGCCCAAAATGTATAACCTCAAATCCAGTTATGAGAAAACATCAAGCAAACACAAACTGAAGGACATTCTACAAAACTTGTCAGTACTCTTTGAAGTGTCAAGGTCAAGGAAAGTAAGAAAAGACAAACGAACTGTCACGGATTGGAGGATGCTTAGGAGTCATGACTTTTAAAACGGAATGTGAGACCCTGGATTGGATCCTGGACCATAAAAAAAAGTCACCAGTGGGAAACTGAAGGAACAGAAATAAAGTCTGCAGGCCAGTTAACACTATTGCACCAATGTTAATTTCCTGGTTTCAATAATTATTCTATGGTTATCTAAGATGTTAACATTATGGGAAGCTGGATAAAAGGCATACTGGAAGTATGCACTATTTTTCCAACTTTTTAAAGAGTTTTAAAACTCTTTTTAAAGAGTTAAAAATTGATTTTATATTCTAATGATATAAAATATTTAAAATGGTTCCAATGTCAAATACATAAAAAGGCATATACAGAAAAACTGGCCTCGATCTCTGTCAATTCCACTCTGTTCCCTAGGTCCTTCTATAGGTAATCACTTAAAGGGTTTTTGCTGTTGTTATTGTTGTTGTTGTTGTTGTTGTTGTTGTAGTGTTATCCTTCCTTGGTAGAGGACAGGAAGAGACACATAGATACACAGCCTTATTAGATAAATGGTAGCATACTACACATAACTTTTCCAATTATTTTTTCACTCAACAATATATCCAGAGATGATTCCATAGCAGTACACAGTGATGTTTCTCATTTTTTTCCCTACCTAAAAATACTACAGTTTATTCAGTCCTCTACTGCTACACGACTGTTTAGTTTTTGTCTATTTTAATGAGTTGCCAGACCATCTTTCAGTATCTTTAGTGGTAGCAAATCTCTATCACTGGGAGATGATCTGCAAAGAAAGCAAAGAAAGCAAAGAAAGTGATCAAGGTAAATAATGTAGTTTATGGGATGTATAAGGAAATAACAATATGTGGCCATTAAGCACTTTCATTGATTATTTTTTTCCTGATTCATATGGATTTGAGAGGAAACTCCAAGAGAAAGTGAAGAAATGTTTTGAGAGAAGGTCTGATGAAGGAATGCTGCAGATACTGCTAACCACCTTCATGGCACTTATACTCCCTTTCTTGCTCATATTCAGAATCCAACTTTCATACAGGTTGAAAAGTGCTCTCACTGCACCATTTCCAGCTCCTCAGAGATACGGAGGGTACATGGTCCTGACAGAGAGATTCAGAAGAGTCTATCGGCTTATCTGAAAAAGTTCCACTTTCCTATTCAAGGCATCATGCCTGCCTAACTATTTTTCCCTGTCTAGGGTGGAATCAAGGGGATGTTAATCTCATACACATTGAACAGGGTGAAGCAGAAAGACAGAGGAATGTGGAATCTGATGACTGTGAAGACATCTCCCTAGCTCTGGATTCCCCACCTCTGGACTTCTTGTTAACTGAGAAAAACACCAGCTTGGGAGAGCCAGTGACACAAGCAGCTATAGGACACGAGGAGACAAACATGCACTCTCTGACGGCAACTTACCTGGAATGACAACAGGATGTGGAGTCCTGTCACACTTAAGAGATTCATCAATTTATAGTCAAATCTCAAAGTATTCCTTATTATTTTCCTAATCAGAACTCACATATCCACAAAAAATGAGGTAGAGAGATAAACATTCAGAACCAGGGCAGCAACTGCAATGAGGTCCAAAGGAGATGCATCAGCTAAGGTGTAAATTGGAAACCTTTGGAACAGGATACACTTGGGGCGGCACTATAGCCTTGAACACTCTGGGAAAATTATAGCACTCTATTGCTGTCCTGCATGATTTGGAGGCTGAGTTTGTTCCCTATTTTTTGATACATTTGACATGAACAAAGGGCAAAGAGAAACAAGTAATGTTCAGAAAATAAAAGAAGACACAGATCCCAGTGACTGCAATGGGCGGAATGGGGGCATGGCTTAGTTGTCCAGCAATGACAGATTTTAAACTGATTCTCACTCTCAATTTACTACTGTACGTCTCAAGTTCAGAACTTGGCAAAACCTTACACCATCTGATTTATACCTGTGTGAAAATGAAATGGGTGGTACAAAAAACCAAACATAAAATTGTTTCCTCTTTTGATCCCTGTACCACTTTTCCAAATTACCAGCTCTATTATATTTAAAAAGCAAAGTTTTTTTTAATACTTTAATGCATACTCATTCTTTAATGAAAGTATGCATAATTACAAAGGTTAAAAACATCAACCAATACTCTCAAACTCACCCACTTTTAGCATCTAGCCCATTTTGTAGGCGTAAGTATTTTATTATAAGCTGGAGGATTTTCCATTTTTCCTGATACTCAAAGTCTGCACAGGCAGGCTGCCTAACCCTGAAGAGGAATCAGGAGCTATGTATGCAGTAGGAACTGGGGACAGCAGGAAACTGCCCTTTTCAGTGATCTTTGTAGGTCCATGGCTGAACCTGCACCATCCAGCTCCAGATTAATTCCTTGGGGTTAGGCATTATGCTGTCTTAAAATGGAAATATTTTGGGGAAACAGCACACACACACATACCTACAGACTGCAGTCACTATGGTGTGATTCAGTTCATCATTTTTGTTTCCCCAGATTCTAACATGATGTCTAGGGTTCAATAAATATGTCAGCTAAGTCACTTCAGAGCTGGCTGAGAACAGGAAGGGGAGATGAATTCATATAAAGGATACTTCTGGGCAGCAGAAAAAAGGAATGAAAAACAGAGGCATTGGAAGAGAGGCAGGGAACATTGGAAGAGAGGCTTGGTGCTGTACAGTAACTACCTGTCCCACCTGTGCTGCAGATATGCCACCTATGCTCACTCCTATTCTATGCAGTCATACTTTCTGTCTACTCGGTCTGGAACATTCTTCATTCCTATCTCTTAATTCAAGACTTTTCTTGTTATTTACGCTCAAGCATCATCTTGTTTGTTATATGTATTTAACTTTTTTCTTCCCTCATGGGGATTTGAACCCAGGACCTTGTGCATACTAGGCAAAGTGCACCACCACTGAGCTATGTCCCCAGCCCTTCAAACATCACCTTCTTAAAAAAAAATTTTCCTAGACCATCCTATCAACTTCCAATTTCCATTATTCTTATCCTTTCATTGTATTTGATTTTTTATAATTACTGCCATATGTAATTATCTTACTTTTTGTTTTTCTCATTTATTGTCTGACTACCCCACAAAAGGGCTGGGATTTAGCTCAGTTGGTAGAGTGCTGCACTGCAGTCTCTGAGGTCCCGAGTTCAATTCCCAGCACCGCAAAAATGGGAGAAGGACCTGGCAATCCACTCCCAAGGCAATCCCGAAACAGTCAGCCATTGAAAACTCTATGAGGGTCGCTATGAGTCGGATACTGACTCGACGGCACCTAACAACAATAACAACAGAGGGAACACAGGTCTGCTCTCTCTTTGGGCTGGGATTTAGCTCAGTTGGTAGAGCACTGCGCTGCAGTCTCTGAAGTCCTGCGTTCAATTCCCAGCACCGCAAAAATGGGAGAAGGACGTGGCAACCTACTCCTAAGGCAATCCCAAAACAATCTGCCGTTGAAAACCCTATGAGGGTCATTATGAGTTGGACACGACTCGACAGCACCTAACAATAAACAACCCCACAAAAATGAAGGCTCCACAAAAGCAGTAACTACTGGTGTAGCTCATTGGTCTGCCTCTAGCACTTTAAATAAGGCCTGGCATATTCTAGTGTTCAACAAATATTCACTGAATGAATGGATTACATAACAGAGCATTTGTCGATGCATTTACAAATTCTTTCTTTTAGTAAAGAAAAGCAAACTCAACAGGTGTAAGCCTCCAAGCTCAGGCATATGCGTACTTTCAAGAATTAGGTGGTGCCAGCACTGAGGTGGAAGCAGAGGAAGTGGAGAAAGGGACCAGCCCCTCTCCTTTCTCAGGGCAGCATGGCAGGCTCCTAGAATCCTACTTCTGGTTATCATGGAAGGGGCTCAGTCTCCTCAGGCTGGATTCCCTTCTCCTTTTCAAAACACTGTGACACACAGCAGCTGCAAAAACCTGGGGCTGTGTTCTTGGTCAAGACATTTATGCTCACGCTTTCTCAATTCTGCCTTCAGAGACCTGACACATAGAAAGGTTATGGAACTGTGGAGTCCTACCTGTTACCCTGAACGTTGTTCAACCCTAAGTAACTCTCACCTTGCCAGAAAACAATGAGAGGAAGGTGTTTATGGTCTTGGCGGGGGTGGAGGTGGGGGGGAAAGGGGGCATGACATTCTGCTACATTTTTGTTTTTTTTTGGTGTGGTACTAAGTTATGCAGGCTGCCTCTGGCCCTGATCTTGTGATCCTCTTGCCTCCACATCCCAAGTTGTCATTTCTTAAACTAAGGTGTTAAAGGAAACCTAGACAATGCTTGTTGATAAGTATTAGGACTGAACCACAGTGTGTGTCTTCCAAATAGTGCAGGAAAAGGTGAATTTACACCTTTGAGTAGTCTATATACAGTGATGCTAACAACGGTATATTCAAGGTTTGAGAGAAGTTGTGGCCATTCACCTAATGTCTCTAGGTAAGATCTCCCCATTATAGGGAATTAAAAATTGATTTTCCTCTGATAGTACAGATAAAATGATCACCTTGTTGAAATCTTTAGTACTAACTTTAATTCCTAAGAAGTGCCAAGTTCCTATCCTTGGTCTTAATGAACTTCTGCCTTCACTTTTTGGATGAGGACTTGAGAAGGGGAGAGTGATGCTGTGCTGACAGAGTAGATAGCACAGTGGGAGTCCCACTCCCTCATCTTCATGCTTCCAAGAGAGATCACAAGTGAATCTTTATAACCCCATTCTCTCTACCCTAAAACAAGGATTTATTCAATCAATGAAATATGAGATAGAGCCTGAGCTTGTGTAGATGTGGCCCCTCCCCTTTGCCCCTGAACACAGAAATCCCTCCTGTCCCTGGCAGACTCTATTCTGCAGACAGCTGCCAATAGATTTGGGCAGGTAAGTTTAGCCTAGGGTTCAGGGTGTGTATGTGCAGGAGTCTAAGAAGACTAATTCTGATGTTTAAGAAGTCTAAGAAGTCTAAGAAGTCTAATTAAGAAGTCTAATTCTGGCTATAGGTCAAGCCATAGCATTTAATCATCTTCAGATTTTAATGAAATTGATATTCTGATCCTCCTCTGCACTCCCATGTCTATTTCTGAGGCAAGGGAAAATGACATGATTTATTGGACTCCATAGACTCTAACAAGACAAAGGAAACAACATATGATATTCAATATCATTATGAATACCTAGATTAAAAAACATCGCTAGCTAGGCATAATGGTGCTCACTTGTAATCCCAGCACCTAGGAGGCTAATGCAGGAAGATTGAGAGTTTAAGGCCAGTCTGACTACATCACAAGTTCTAGGCCAGTACGTGTAACATAGTAACTTCTTGTCTCATAAAACAAGAACCAAACAAACCCTCTAGCAAGTCTTAAATGTCTAATTCTATCCACAAAACACAGAAAACCCCAGCAAAGTGATCAGAACACTTAATGGACTTTTGTTAACAATAATGAAAAAGGACTAGAGACAGGTTATTTTCTGACTCCCTATTGATTTTCCAGAGAATGGAGCTGTGCTCTCCAAATATGGAAGCTGGTAGGTCTACAGACGTGCCTAAGAGACCACTATATTTTCAATCTGGAAGGTCTCCCAAAGGCCTATGTATTAAAGGTTTGATTCTCACTTTGGTGCTGTTGGAAGGTAATAGAACCTTTTGGGAGTTGAAGCCTAGTGGGAGGGAATTATGTCTTTGGGTGTACATGACCCTGAAGGGGATACTGGGACCCCAGCTCCTTCCTGACTCTCTCTTTTCCTCTTGGCCACCATGAGGTGAGCAGGCTGCTCCACTATGTGCTCCTTGCCATAACATGCTGCCTTGTCATAGGCTTGAAGGCAACAGGGCCAACTGATCATGGTCTGGAATGCAAAGAAATCTTTCTTCTTTTTAGGATGGTTATCTTAGCTATTTTGCTATAGTAACAGTAGGCTTACTAACATGACTCAGGTTTACTTTGGCTGAGTCTAACCTTCCTACCATCAGATTTCCTTCCCTCCTTCTCTTTCTTTTTTTGCATTACTGGGGGGTTAAATCCAGGGCCTTGTGCATGCTAGGCAAGTGTTCTACCACTGAGCCACATCCTAGTCCCTTTTTTATTTTTTATTTTGAGACAGGGTCTCACTAAATTGCACAGGTTTGCCTCTGGCCTCAAACTTGTGATCCTCCTACCTCAGCCTGCCAAGTCACTGGGATTACAGATGTGTGCCAAGGCATCTGGCTTAGTTTTACTTTTCAAGGCTCTGTGGTGGTTATGTTGGGGATTAGTCCTAACTAGGGACAACCAAGGAGAGCTCATATTTTTCTGTCACCTGAATGGAGACCTCTGTAGCTGTGCTAAAATTCCATTAGAACAGAGGGTAAGATAATGAGATTCTCATTGATGAGACTGTCCACAATAAGATTCACTTTTCCATGGCCTTGACATTTATATCAAGCAGATAAACACTTCATGACTAAAACCATTTTCCAAAGGCAATAATCTTAAATAGCTGCAGATGATTAAAAGTTTTCATTCACAAAAATATCACAGTGTGTGAATATGTGTAACAAATTGTGTGTGGTTACCATCATCCACCTAGTAACAATAGCTCTAAGGAAAGGATCTAGTTAAGTTTTCTGTTAGGTTTAGGATCTCATTCTACCAAACTTCATAGGTGATTTAGTTATAGTCCTGGGAATCACAGGATGATTACAGGGTCTGAGTCTTTAGACTCTTTCCTACTTTGTATCTAGAGCACCTGAATACAAGGAAAAATGGCACAAAAAATGGAAGTGCATGTTCGTGTAAGGAGTGTGCTTCATTCTGTGGGCAGTGGCCAACACTCTTATTGTCTTCTCTATTATACCAAGTGAGCAGGAACCTTGCTTCATCCTTGTGGGAGACCCAGAACTTGGACCTTTCTCTACTTACCATATTTTCTTACAGCCCACCAATTCAACTCTCTTCAAACCACTGATCCAATTTCCTATCTTTCAATTACTCTATACCTCCCATTTCTTTTATTTCTACCCAGTTTGATGAGACATTACAAAAAAAAAAAAAAAAACCACGTAAGAATTCCTTCTGAATTATAAAACCTTAACAGTAACCAAGAAAACAGAAACTAGTGATTCAATAACTCTAATTCTGATCTAGGCTGTCATTATCCTTGACTTCCTTGCTCATTAAGCCATGGGGTACAAACTGCCACCCGAGATCATCTTTATTACTGCTTTTTATCATTCAGGCTGAGCACTGGAGAAAGTTCAAAAACTGACTCAGTACCCTGAAAAAAATTCATACTACTCAATTGCGGTTTGGACTTCACTGCTATTTCTTTTCTCTTCTCTTGCCAGTTTCTCAGCAGGGTGTATTAAAAGCATCCATTCCAATGCTTCTCCTTTCTTCTCAGACCCTAATTCTGGACAGCTCCTCCCACTTCCTCTGGTTGCTAGACACACAAATCAATTATGCCAGAGGACTTCACCTTGTCCATCAGATTTGAGCATTCTCACCTTTTCATTTCTTGGTATTGTTCCTATTCAATTGGTAATGCTTATACTTTACCTAGGAGAAGCATGGTGAGTCCAAAATCTTAGCATCTGGCCTTATGCCTCCCATCTTTCTCCTCGATATCTCTGTATGCATGTCCAGCTAACATTGCTTCAAACTGGCCACTCAACTTTGGTTTCTTGTACATCATTCTCCTAAGAACTATGCCTCACAGGTAAACATTAAAAAGGAGCACAGAATTTTATAGCTGCCAAGGACTTAAGAACTGATCTGTTTGGGGTTGGTGAACATCTATAAACATTTTAAGTTTTGTAGCCTATGATGTCTCTGTTGCAGCTACTGAATTCTACCACTGTAGTATGAAATTGACTATAGATAATATATGTATGAATGGGTATGGCTGTATTCCAACAAAACTGTTTTTTAAAAAAATAGGTGGTGGGCAAAAAAGGCAATACTAACCCATTTCCTTTTTTTTTTTAAATCTTGAGACAGGGTCTCACTAAGTTACAAAGGCTGCCCTTGGCCTTGAACTTGTGATCCTCCTGCCTTTGCCTCCCAAGTGGCTGGGATTATAGGCAGGCACCATCACACCCAACTGCCATTTACTAATCTTTATCACTATCCCACTTAGGTTCTTAACAATGAGCTGATCAAGTATCAACTTTCACTTAGTATTATTTTATTGCTGAGTAGATGTTAATCCTTTAAAATTTGTCTAGTCATTAGATTTGGCAACTTATCTTTGATTCAAACAATCTTTCACCAGGACAAAGAACTGATGGTGAGCTACTTATAATCATTGATTTCCTCTGAAGTTGGATGTTGAACACAGGGCTACACAATTTGCTTTATGATGATTTATCATGATATTTTTTCAACTGTCACCAATTTAATAATTTAAAGCACTGGTTTCCAACTAGTACCGTTTTCTTCTAACAAAAGCTTACTTAGGAACTCTTTAAACAGAAAAGACAAAGCCCAACCCATCAGCTCAGCACTGTCTTCCCTGCATGCCTTCCCTTGTAGTATTCCCTAGGGTACCTTTTGAGTTTTGTGAAACAGCAGCCTCCAAACTTCTTTAGGTCAAGCACCTCTTCAATGAAAAAGATTCTGAGCCATCTACTTACCCTCTCCACCACATACTCACAATCTTAGTGTTAGTAAATATCCCTAGATACAATATACACTTAGAATGAATTTCATTACTAATGATAACAGATGTAAGCCCACATTCTAAATAGTCTTCTTGACAAAGTAGAATCTTTTTGACTGATTCATTATCCAATCTGGTTAGAATGTCATTGTGTTTACTTTGGAGCAGAGTTGATGAAGAACTACAAGTCTAGCTCTGCCATTTTCTTATTGGTCATCACACACACACACACACACACACACACACACACACGTATTTTGTATATATACAAATGTGTGTGTATATATGTGCATGTGTACACACACACACACACACACACACACACACACACGTTGGTGGTACGTGGGCGTTAAACCCAGGGTCTTGAGCATGCAAGGCAAGTACTCTACCACTGGGCTGCCCCAAACCCCCTTTTATTGTTTTTTATTTTGAGATAGGGCTTCCCTAAGTTGTGCAGGCTGCCTCTAACCTTGGACTTGCAATCCTCCTGCCTCAGCACCCAGCTTATTTACACTTACTTTCTGGAATGTATTTTTATAGTAATCTTTTATTTGTTTGTTTGTTTTTGTCTTCTGAGACAGGTTCTCACTATGTATTCCAGGCTGGTATTGAATTCATGCCCCTCCTGCCTCAGCTTCCTGACTGCTGGGATTATAGGTGCGTGCCACCATGCCTTGCAACAACCACCTTTGAAAACTACCTGTTAGTTTGATAAAAATAAGGAAGCAGGATCTTCAAAGTCATGTAAATAGGTACATATAAACTCTAATATGCAAATTTTAGTGATGAGCAAATGAACTAGTAAGGATATTATCCCTATCACACTGTGGAACTTTCCCACCTCTTTGGGTTAAGTCATTTACTGTATATGATATATGACCATCTAACAAACAAACCAAGGGAAAATGCCAGATATCTTTATATTTGATAATAATAACAGTAGTTCTATTCTGTATTTGAAGGCTACCACTATGAAACATCTGATTTAGAGCAAAAGGACACAACCACTCTTTGATTAGCAGAAAGGGTCAATATTTATTTTTCATTAAGTTTCATCCTCTGACCAAGGCCCCAAATGGACACCACAGCATGGAGTATGGCAAGACAATCTATAGCTAAGCTAGACCCTCTCATGATGTTTTGGGATTTAGGAAACTAAGTAAAGAACAATCACCTAATCGTTACCTGCAAGTCATTTTGTGGGTTCCAGTCAGAATCAAATATGATGCAGGTATCAGCAGCTGTGAGATTGATCCCCAGGCCTCCCGCTCTGGTGCACAGAAGAAAGACAAAGCGGTCTGAGTCTGGCTTACAGAACCGGTCGATGGCTGCCTGGCGCAGGTTTCCCCGTACTCGCCCATCAATTCGCTCATAGGTGTATCTGAGGGGACCCAAATGAACGAAAGCCCAGGCGTTAATCATGATTCAATGGAGAACAGCAAATAATGCAGGAAGCTGTTGCCCAATGGTCTGCAATCTATCATTTCTTAATTTGGACCAAATGACAAGCCTAGAAGGAATCCTGTCCCCTACAAAAGAATCCCTATACATAAGTGCAGACATTTAAAATTCCATTGTATAATGCTCCTCAAAGAAAAAGCAAAACAAAACAAAAAAACGAGGCAAAAACTAAGGAAATTCAGAAGAATTACAAACACAAAATACTAACCCCCAATACTGATCCCCAATGTTGCCCAAGCAACTTATTCTCAATAATTTTCCAGTTTATATTTGCAGGGAATCTAATCATAAGACCAGGAAAAGCAAATACAAGCCTCAACTACTGACTGTCAGTCAGCAGGGCTCAGAATGAGGGTTCGAAGATCACATCAGTCTCTGTCTGTTCAGGATAACTGAAAGTGGTAAGAAGACTATACTGTCAGGCATAAGCTGGTCACTTCTACCCTATCAGTTCCTCAAAGCTTTAGAAGTACATAAGAAAATATCCAAGTTTAAAGCCAAAAACAAGGTCTTCTGGGCTAAATATTGCCAAGCAAGTGGTATAAATCAAAGGAAAGGTTTCTAAGGTGTGCCGGGGGCAGGCAGACTGAAGAATACTGAGAGGACAATAAAGTGAGGGAGCAAAGCTACATATTAGGAAGATGGCATATATAACTGTGTGGATAGATAAGAAATGAGGTGAACAGCATGGTGGGGTAAGGGTAAGAGTAATGGGGAGGAGAACAGGAAATGAAACTGTTCTGGGGACATGTCCCTACTGTCCATTCAGATAAAAAAACACAAAAGGGATCTTTATGGTGGAGACCATGAAATTAACACAGAAGTAAGATATAGCACCCATCTTATTCTTTTTTATTCATTTTTTTGAATTCTTTTCTTATTTACCCCATTGACAAAAAACAAATTAACAAAGGGCCTAAATTTAACAAATAAGCAAAAACTGGCTAGTCAAGTAGAAGTAACAGAACTTGATAAGAAGAGCACCAAGTCATCCTAAACCGGACAACAGCCAAGACCATGAATCTTGGCAAAAATCTTTTCTGTGGCCCAGAATTTGGGAAATCAGATCTGTAAAACTTAGATGAGTAATTGGTAAGTGTATAAGGGACAATATCCTAGGGGTAGATGATTGTGTGGGGAAGGCTTTAGAAAACTAAATTTGGCAATATAACCCTGACTTCCCTGAAGAAAAGGAGAAGCCACAGAAAGAAACCAGCCAATTCAGGTTTCATAAAGGACATGCACAAAGCAAAGAAACAAGTCTAAAAACATTCCCTTCCATTTACTAAGTCATAATGCAACCATATCTGGAAGTATGGGGATTTTTGTTGCTGTTGTTGTTTCTTCTTCATAAAATTAGAATTACACTCAAGAATATTATTGGGGAATTACAGTAGCAAATGAAACAGGTGATGGTGATAGGATTGTCATGAAGGCAGACAAAAAGATAACGTGTCATAAGATGAAGACTAAGTTAGATTCTGCATTCTATTGATGATCACTTGTAACAAGCACAATAATAACAGTACCAAGTTCTTAAGTGTCTGTTCTGTGTCAGACACTGTGGCACATGCTTGATATGAATCACCACATTTAATTGTCATAACTCTATGAGGTAGTTTCTATTATCATTCTAATTTTACACTTGAGGAAACTTAAAAACCAAACAAAAACCATATAAGCAAAGTATCTTGCTCAGTTACCCACATGATAACTGAGATGAAACCAGATCTATCTGACTGATGACTTTCACATAGTACTCTACATTTCAATGCAGCAGCACGGAAAGGTTTCCTTAAAAACTTAGACGGGAGATTAAAAACAAATAAGTGACACTAATGAAGTTTGGAACCACACCTAGCTATCAAAATGGTTTCGATACATCAATGCTCCAAAGATCTTTAATGGTTTACCCACAGAAGTTTAGCTATGTATGTGACAGAGCAGAAATAGCACAGGATTTGGAGTGAGAAGACAGGTTGAGATTCAATTAAACAACAGGTGCCGCCCCTACCCCCACTTTCTCCCACATGTAAATGATCAATGCTGCAGGAACAGAGGATTCCATGCTCTTTGACAAGGTACCTTAGGGCATCGGAGAGAAGCCAGAGGCCCTTGGGTCACAGTGCGGCTGGGAACTAGCACAGATTTGGGGAAGGAGAAATCAATAAATAGCAAATATGTAGCTACGCCATCACCTAGGGAAAAAACTTACCATAACATTAGACAAGTGTTTGGTTAGCTATGAGGTTAGCAATAGTTTTAAGAAACGAAACTTGTGCAAGATGGTTGGAACAATAATCCTCATTTTTGTCACTTGTCTAGTTCTGAGGGAGTGCTCTCAAAGAACACAAAACTAAAACTGGAATTATGTGAGTTCTTTTAAATCATTCCCCACTCCCCTCTCACTTCTGAGCCAGATCTTCTGGCTGTGCCCTCATTCCTGTATGAGTCTGGCATGAAATTAAACTGGAACAAAACCAAACAGACAGCTGGAGAGGCAAAGAGGCTCAAGAACAAAGAAAACCTTGGGGCTAACTAGTTTGAATGAAGAAATCAGACACCACAAAATTTTCCACACTGAACTTCAGCATAGCAATTAACCCTCTGTGACAACTGTTATTTGAATGAGATCCTAGGAGCTGATGTGGCTCATCAAACTATAATTCTGAATCACTGTCAAATCTCAACAAGAAGCAGGTGGCACTCTGGAAAAACCTCTGAGAGACTGGCTTGGGGATGAGCAAGGGAGTGACACGTTTTTGGCATAAGAAATGTTCACCTCAGAAGACCTGAAGGGAAATTAGCAATTTTCTTGTCTCCTAGCAATAACCAACTGGAAAACATAGAGAAAGAGAAAAACAAAACCCACCCTCATGGCCACCACTAGTATACCAACATGTTTAGGATTAAATTTTATAAGAAATACATAGAACTGGTAACATAACACTAGGAGCTCTGGTATTTGGTTCCCTACTACATCCATAACAGCAATAGAGGTTCCAGCACAAGGTAGACACTGTATTTACTGACTCAGTGGCATGTATAAAAGACTCAAGTAAGTGTAGCAGTAGCATGTGCCTCAATTTTGCAAAGATGTCAATCCTACCACCCTTAATGTGTGAGAGCCAATAAAATTCACATTATATGGATATATGTCTATACAGATATGTAAATATGGATGTATGTACACACATACATTTTTCTGGAGTTAGGGTTGGGGATGATCACAGACAGATTTAAAGAATAATTCTGAAGTTCACTGGGAATAATATATGAGCAAAAGAATAGAACTACTGATCAAAAGAATGGAAAGGCTAGACACAAACTAAGCATATAACATCTCAGTACATTTTATGAATATTATTTTATATGAATGGGGGGAGACTATTTTAGGAAATAGGAAATTAGAAAATCAGACATATTTGGAAAGAAAAGAAACTTCCATTAGTGTCATTAGCCAAAATAACAGAAGGAATGAAGACTGAAATGAAGAAAATCAAAAGTCCCAGGACTATGAATTAATTCACTGCTCTTCCCAAACCTTTAACAAAATAATGAAAGGTATAACCCTTTTCCCCAAGTAAATCCACAAAGAGAAGTGTTAACATTCTGAAAGCTAGACAGCACGCTAAGTTGTATCTGATTTGAAAAATGCAGAATCCCAGGCAAGACCCAGCCAAACTCAATATGGCAAATACTCAAAGACATTAGATATAGGTGGCACTAGGTATCCTTGAAAGTGGGATGCAAAGGGCCTAGAAAGAGGGAATGAGTGAAATATTTGTTGAAGTATCGATTAGCTTCTACATTACCACTCCAGCCTTAAAGAGGTTAAAATAAAGCATCTTGATTCTCCTACTCTAGGAGATAATAATTATAGCTTAAGGTGGATGTAGCACACTAGAAAGAGGAAAGAAGACAGACAGAGATAATGAAACCCTCTACTCTTTCTTACTCCTCCTCCTCAATCAGCTCAGGGCACAGTCAAGGTTCTATGCTCTATGCAGGAGAGGTGAAGACAAACAAAGGTCCTAAACATTTACATTGGAGGTCCTCAAAAAAATGGTGCAGGTAGGTTGATATGCTCAGGTATGGAGAGTGAAGCCCATAGTCAACAAGTTCCATTCACATACGCAGACCTTGAAGTCAATAATGCCTCACCATCTGAAGGGTGAAGACACCAGATATTGGAAGAAAAATCTTGATGTGAAAAACAGAAGTTCTGCTTCTTCTATGAAGGGGCAAGGTCCTAACACAGCAACCCTCTAGCAAATGTGCATGAAGTCCAGATAAAATACAAAATAAGCAAAAAAGAGCAGAGAAAACTATCTGAGGGTACTAGAAAGGACTAGAATTTGTGGTTTGGGACAGATGGGAGATGCAGTTATGGCAGGAGAGGTGAAGGGCAGCCATGAGTCATTAAAAATTTCTGTGTTTCTGACAGGCACTAGGGGAAGGAGTCTGGGAAACTATGACTGACAGACAATGGAGGATACTCACAGGAGAGAGGGAAGGAGAGACAGAGACAGAGAGAGAGAAAGAGGAGGAGGAGGAGGAGGAGGAAGGGAGGGAGGGAGAGAGGGAAGGAGGGAGGGGAGGGAAAGAGGACAGAAAGACAGAGTTATTGATTGACTGATTATATCCAAACTCTGGGTATAAACTCTACCTAAGTCTCTGGATCCCCTACATGTCCGTCAGTTTGCCAAACTGTGGGGGCTTGTGTGTTGCTGTGATGCAGAAAGTTATGCTAATGGTATTAGAGATACCAGAAAGATCACCCATGGTGGACAGGTTTCAGCTAAACTTCCAGACTAAGACTAGGGAGGAGGACCTGGCAGACCACTCTAGAAACAATTAGCCAATGAAAACCCTATGAATAGCAGACTAACACTGTCAGATACAGTGCTAGATAATGAGCCCTCTAGCTTGGAAAGCACTCAAAAGATGACTAAGGAAGAGCTGTATCTGCAAAGTAGAGTCTACCTTAATGATGGAAATGGAATAAAGCCCCAGGAACCTCCATTTGGTGAAGTGGCATGACTCAAAATGAGGAGGAACAAATATAAACATCCATTAATAATCGGAATGTGGAATGTACACAGTATGAATCTAAGAAAATTACAAATTGTCAAAAGGGAAACGGAATGCATAAACATCAACATTCTAGGCATCACTGAGCTAAAATGGACTGGCATGGGCCATTTTGAATCAGATAATCACATGGTCTACTATGCTGGGAATGACAAAGAGAAATGGGGTTGCATTCATCATTTAAAAAGACATCTCAAGACCTGTCCTGAAGTATAACGCTGTCAGTAATAGAATAATATCCACATACCTACAAGGAAGGCCAGTTAATATGACTATTATTCAAATTTACGCACCTATCACTAAGACCACAAATGAAGATACGGAAGATTTTTTATAAGCTCCTGAAATCTGAAGTAGATTCGACATGCAATCAGGATGTACTGACAACTATGGTGACTGGAATACAAAAGCTGGAAATGAAGAAGGCGGCTCAGTAGATAGAAAATATGGCTTTGGTAATAGAAGTGATGCTGGAGATTGTATGATAGAATTTTGTCAGACCAATGACCTTTCCATCACAAATACATTTTTTCACTGACATAAACAGCAACTATACACATGGAATTTACCAGATTGAACACACAGGAACCAAACTGACTACATTTGTGGAAAGAGACAATGGAAAAGTTCAACATTAAATGTCAGATGAGACAAAGTGTTGATTATGGATCAGACCATCAATTGTTCATATGCAGGTTCAAATGAAACTGAAGAAAATTAAAACAAGTGTATGAGAGCCAAGGTATGACCCTGAGTATATCCTACCTGAGTTCAGAGACCACCTCAAGATCAGGTTTAATGCATTAGACACTAGTGATAGAAGACCAGATGAGTTGTGGCACGACATTAAGGACATCATTTATGAAGAAAGGAAAATGTCATTAAATGGACAGGAAAAAAAGAAAAGACCAAATTACATGTCAAAAGAGATTCTGGAGGTGCAGCAAGATGGTGGACAGATAACGCACACCTTCTGTCCCGGAGTAGAGGGAAGCCTTGATTAGGGGTTTGGAACTCACATTGAATAGACAGAAACAGTGATAGCTTAGGTTGGGAGATAGAGGATGAAGCTGGACGAACACTGAAATCAAGGATTTGGCTTCAGAGGAGTTACACAGAGGGCAGTAGCTGGACCGCCATTCCGCCATTTCGCCATCACCCAGACAGCGGATAGAATCCCAGAGACTCGAAGGGGACTTTGTGCACACATCCACAGGGGCCGGACCCAACACGGAGTGCAACCTTGACATCACACTGTCACCCCACCCACAGGACACAAACTACAAGTTTCGGGTGAGTCAATTTGAGGTGTCACATGGAATTGCCATCCCTAGCAGCACATGTCCTGCAGCCTGAGACACTGGGCTGTTGTAGGACCCTCACACAAAAAAATTGGGATCAGATCCACAAGAGTGGATACGCGAGGGTACGGGGAGTGACCACAGAGGGAACTGGGAAACTGGTGCCAGTGGTGTCCATCCAGAACTGAGACGAGGCTCCTTCCCTCCTGTTGTGGCAAGACAGTTGTGCAGATGCAATCTCCAAAAACAAATGGGAACACATACACCCGGATCCCAGACACACTAGAGGAGATCCTAAGTCATCCCATTGCACTGTGGAGTAGGCTGGGGTCTACAGAGGCGACAGAGCCCCACGCAGACAGAGTGCTCCTTTTCGGCAGAACCTAGTAGCATAATTAGTCACAATTAGAGCAGTTTCGAGCACGATCGCTGCGCACGGACAGACCTGCTGCAGATTTCCTCCGGGGCAGTTGGATATCATCTCGCCCACAAGAGGATATGGTCCTCCCAAGTGGGCGGAAAGCCCTTGCAATAAGAAATCCATGATAGCAGCCATATTCCCTCCATGATGTAGGCTTTGGGGAGGAAATCTCTGATTTGGGGAATTGGTGCCCAAACTATGTGGGACAGGGAGAACTCCAGGGAGGACCCCACAGGTTCTACTGCCTCTCGAACAATACAATAGACACAGAATATTTCGTGGAACAGACTCTATGGGTACTCAGTGTCCCACTTAAACCCAGGACATTGTGAGGCTGCTTGCCATATCCACTTGATAGATCCGGCAAATGCTCTATACATTAAGCCAGACTGCTTCTGTGGATTGTGTGAAAACACTGCCACCCTGAGTTCTGTAGGGAGCACTGCTTCCTGAAGTATTGATTTCACCTGGTGGAACTGGGCGTCCACAGTTCAGATTCCACCTACAAGAACATACAAGGGCGTTTGTTGTTGTTGTTTGGTTTTTTTGTACGGGGGTTTGAACCCAGGGCCTTGCGCCTGCTTGCTTTGTAAGTGCTGGACCACCGCACTGTGCTCCCAGCCCATATTTTTTACTTTTTGAGACAGGGTCTTGCTGGGTTACACAGACTGCCTCTGGTCTTGGGCTTGTGATCTTCCTGCCTCCGCCTCCCAAGCCACTGGGATTGCAGACGTGCACCACTGCACCTGGCTACAAGTGTTTTATGTGGGAACGTGTATGCGTGAGTTTTTTTTTTCTTTTCTATTTTTCGTCCTTCTTCTTCCAGTCTCTTCCCTTTTCCTATTCTCCTTTTCTTTTTCTTATGCTATATATGTGTCTTTATTTTAATTATTTTGTCCTTAAGTATTAACCTTAATTTTAATTTTGACAGTAATTTCTATTAGCCTCTGTCCTCTACCCCTTCTTTCCCCCTCTTCTGTCACCAGATCCCCCCTTTCTCACCCCACAGAAGAGAAACAGAATCTATTGCCTCCCTAGCCTCTAGCCCCTTTGGAGTTGTGCTGGTGGACCAGAGTGAGAACCACACAGACCAAAAAGCCGAGAAACCACTCAGCTTACAAGCTCAAATAAGCACCAGAGATTCAGCACCACACAATCTCAAAGGAATAACAGAGGGAGAAGTTCTGTGCACTCAGGAGAGATGAATTCTATTCCCCAGACCATATTATGGGCAAACAAAGTAAACCTACAAAAAACACAAAGGGGCAGCATGGATCTGAAGGCCCCACAGACCAAAGCCCCTCAACAAATAACTCCAAGGATTCTCAACTCTTAGAGATCTCGGATTTGGAATTCAGAGTCATGGTTATAAACATGCTAAGAGAAGTTCAAATGAATACTACAAGCACCCTTGAAATCCTTGAAAAGAACGTATCTCACTTGGAGTCCTTTCTATCATCCCAGTTACAAATGATAAGGAAGAACCAAGCAACTCTCACTGAAATGCAAATGAAGATAACTGAATTGAATTCAGCTAAAGAATCCTTTTGATCAAGACTGGATGAATCTGAGCTGAGGATTTCCGGTTCTGAAGATGCCATAAATGAACTTAAATACAAACAGTCAGAAATAGAATCAATGATAAAGGTATTAAAAAAAGATTTCTAGGAGACTCAGATAAAATGAAAAAATGAAACTTAAGAATTCAGGGTGTCCCTGAAGGAGAAGAAAGATCCACCAGAGGCCTTCACAACCTAGTAAATGATATCCTCAAGGAAAACTTCCCAAAGATAGTACAGGACATGGATATATACACTACTGAGACACTGAGGACTCCTTTGAAAGCTGATTTAAATAGGTCATCCTTAAGACACATCATCACTCACATGCTGTCATTAGAGACAAGGGAAGCTATCCTGCAAGCAGCAGGACAGAAACCCCTATTACTTATAAAGTAAAACCTATTAAAATTACTGCAGACTTCTCCATATCAACATTGAAAACTAGAAAGGAACAGACACAGGTGATTCACATGCTAAAAAAAAAAAAAACAACCTCCAACCAAGCCTAATATATCCAGCAAAATTATCTTTGATAATAGATGAGGTGTATAAGACATTTAATGACATTGAAGCATTTAAACGATATGCAACCACCAAACCAGCACTGGAAAGGATTGTAAATCAATTACCACATCCAGGAGAGATAAGACAACTCTGTAAAGGAAATCAAAGAACTCGTTAGCTGAAATGAGTGCAACCCAAGAAAGGACCAAAGCAAACATGATTCATCAATCAGTAACAGGTAATGATTGGGTATATAACAATAAAGCTACTCAATAATCACTATTAACATAAATGGTCTTAACTCGCCAATTAAGAGACAGAGACTGGCTAATTGGATGAAAAAGCACAAACCATCAATATGTGATATTCAAGAAACTCATTTAACTCACAAAGACTGGAATAAACTGAGTTAAGGGCTGGAAAAATGTACACCTAGCAGGGGGGCAGGGAACAAAAGAAAGCAGGTGTTGCAATTCTAATTTCAGATAGATTAAATTTCATTCCAAAACTAATTAGAAGAGACAAAGGAGGACACTACATTTTAATACAAGGAATAATCCATCAAGAATCAATAAGACTCCGAAATATTTATGCCCCAAACACGGGGACACGTAGCTTTATAAGACAAACCTTATGGAATATAAAGAACTTTACTGGACCAGAATCAATAATAATGGGAGACTTCAATACCCCACTTTTATCAAGAGAAAGGTCATCGAAACGAAAAATCAACAGAGAAACGTCAAATCTAAACCAGTTGGATCTCACAGATATATACAGAATATTTCATCCACATGATGAGGAATACACATTCTTTTCAGCTCGACATGGAACGTATAGATCATATGCTAGTCCATAAGAACTCCCTCAACAAATACATGAAAGTAGAAATTATCCCCTTTTCCTTATCAGATTATGATGGGATAAAATTGGAGCTCAAGAGCAAGAATAATCCCAAAAACTTTACACACTCATGGAGGCTGAATAATACACTGCTGAATGACCAATGGATTGTTGATGAAATCAAATTGGAATTTAAAAAATTCCTACAACCAAATGATGATGAAAACACCTCATACCAAAACACATGGGATACAGCAAAGGCGGTTTTAAGAGGGAAGTTTATAGCATTAAGTGCCTTCAAATCAATCCTAAAAGGAACACCCAAAAGGAAATTACAAAAATAAAGGGAGAAATATCTCAATTAGAATCCAAAGAGATAATTCAAAAAACTAATAAGATTAGAGCTGATTCTTTGAAAAGATTAATAAAATAGACACCCCTCTGGCCAACCTCATTAAAAAGAAAAAAGAAAAATCTAACATAGTATGGATTATGAAAGACAATGGGTCCATAACCACCAACTTCAATGAAATACAGAAAACTGTCAGGGATTACTATGAGAGACTGTATTCCCAAAAATATGAAAATGCAGAAGAAATGGACAAATTTATTAACACGTATGACCTACCAAAGCTAACCCCAGAAGACATAACTGACTTAAGCCCATTACATATACAGAAATAGAAAAGGTAATTAAAAGTCTCCCAATAAAGAAGAGCCCAGGTCCTGATGGATTCACAGCAGAATTTTACCAAACTTTTAAAGAAGGTATAATACCTGTCTTCCTCAAATTATTCCAAAAAATAGAAAAGGAGGGAACACTCCCAAATTCATTCTGTGAAGCTACCATCACCCTGATACCTAAACCAGGAAAAGAGTCATCTAAGATAGAGAACTATAGACCCATCTCTCTTATGAATCTAGATACAGAAATATTTAATAAAATTCTGGTAAACAGAATCCAGCAGCATATGAAAAAGATTATTCACCATGACCAAGCGGGATTTATACCACAGATGCAAGGCTGGTTTAACATACAGAAATCAATTAATGTAATCCAGCATATCAAGAAACTGCCAAACAAAAACCACATGATCATCTCAATTGATGCTGAAAAGGCCTTCTACAAAGTGCAACACCTATTCATGATAAAAATGCTGGAAAAGATAGGTGTAACAGGCAAATACCTTAATTTCATAAAAGCCATTTATGACAAACCTACAGCCAACATTGTATTAAATGGAGAAAAACTGAAAACATTTCCTCTTAGATCTGGAACAAGACAAGGATGTCCTTTCTCTCCTATTCTATTTAACATAGTAATTGAAGTCCTGGCCAGGGCAATCAGACAAAAGAAAGAAATCAAAGGGATACAGATTGGCAAGGAAGAGGTCAAATTAACCTTACCTGCAGATGATATGATCTTATACCTGAAAGACCCCAAAACTTCAACCAGAAAACTGCTAGAATTAACTCCTTCAGCAAAGTCGCAGGCTACAAAATTAACACACAAAAATCAATAACTTTTCTTTACACCAACTGCAAACAGGAAGAGAAGGAAATTTCAGAAAAAATACCATTCATGATAGCCCACCAGAAAATTAAATACCTTAGAATCAATCTAACCAAAGACCCTTCAGATCTCTACAAGGAAAATTTCAAAACATTAAAGAAAGAAATAGCAGAGGACACTGAAAAATGGAAAGACCTCCCCTGCTCCTGAATAAGGAGAATTAATATAGTAAAAATAGCCATCCTACCAAAAGCAATCTATAGATTTAATGCAATACCCATTAAAATTCCACTGAATGACTTTACAGAAATAGAAAAAATGATCCAAAAATTCATATGGAACCACAAAAGACCACATATAGCCAAAACACTCTTAAGCTGCAAAACTAATGCAGGTGGAATCACAATCCCTGACTTCAAGCTATACTACAGGGCAGTGGTTGCAAAAACAGCTTGGTACTGGCACAAAAATAGGCCCGAAGACATCTGGAAATACCTCAACACACCCATAGCCACCTGATTTTCGACAAAGAAGCAAAGCAAGTAAACTGGAAAAAGGACAGCCTTTTCAATAAATGGTGCTGGGAAACATGGTCATCCACATGCAGAAAAATGAAAGCTGACCAGCATCTCTCAATATACACGAGAGTTAACTCAAAATGGATAAAAGATCTCAACATAAAACCAGAAACTTCAAAACTTATAGAAGGCAAGATAGGCAATACACTCCATCATATAGGCATAGGAAAGTATTTCCTTAATAGGACTCCAATTGCTCAAGAAATTGCAACAAGAATAGACAAATGGGATTACATGAAATTAAAAAGCTACTGCACAGCAAAAGAAACAATTAACAGAGTCAAGGAAACCCCCACTGAATGGGAAAAAATCTTCACATCCTATACATTAGACAAAGGTCTAATTACTAGAATTTATAAAGAACTCAAGAAAAAAACTCCCAAGACAACAAATAACCCAATACACAAATGGGCAAAGGAACTGAGTAGACAGTTCTCAAATGACTAGGTCCTTAAAGCCATGAAATACATGAAAAAATGCTCAATATCCCTAGCCATTAGGGAAATGCAAATTAAAATAACTCTGAGATTTCACCTTACACCAGTAAGAACAGCCAAGATCAATAAAACGAATAACAACAAATGCTGGCGAGGTTGCAGGGAAAAGGGAACACTCTTACATTGTTGGTGGAGCTGTAATTGGTCCAACCACTGTGGAAATCAATATGGAGATATCTTAAAAAACTGAAAATAGATCTACCATATGACCCAGCTATAATACTACTGGGAATTTACCCAAAGGGAGATGGGTCATCATACCACAGAGACATCTGCATCTCCATGTTCAGTGTAGCACTTTTCACAATAGCAAGTATATGGACTCAACCAAAGTGCCCTTCAACAGAAGAATGGATAAAAAAACTACGGTACATATACACAATGGAATACTACTCAGCAATCAAGAAAAATGAAATAAGGACTTTCACAGTAAAATGGATGGAATTAGAGAAAATTATTTTAAGTGAACGAACACAAGCTCAGAAAGAGAAACACCACATGCTCTTATTCATATGTGGGAGCTGAATCAAAATTATAAGAAGGAAAAATCCTATTCAAAGGTCGGATCAAAATAAAACGAAAAAAAGCTAAGAATGGTGTTATTATAAACAGTCTAAAAATGCATGCAATAGTTCTGAGAAGATAAAAACAAAGTTCACTGCAGGAAAAGTTTCTATCTTAAACAGAACTGGAACCCAAGGACATATCGAAAAATATTACCAAGTAAATGATAGAGAAGTCTTTGATGGGGAGGGTGGGATGGGGGGGAAACGTAGAAGAGGGTAAGGGGGAACCTATATGAATAATGTACATCAAAATGCATATAGGGAAATGTCACAATGAAAAGCATGTCAGAATGAATCACATTAAGGTATACATTAAAAACTTCCAATAAAAAAAAGAAAAAAGAAAGACATGCAGTCAATTAGAATTACACAGGTCTTGAAAATAATAACCAATTTCTCGTATTGTGTAACAAATATTTTGTTTTCCATTATTTTCTGCTTCATAATGTTTATATGCTTACAACATATTTTGTACATAAAATCTTTAAGATAAAATGAAAATAAATTTGAAAAAAAAATAACCTATTAAAAAAAAAAAGACTCTGAAATTTGCCTTTGAACACTGAACAGCTAAAGTAAAAGAAAGACATGGTGAAGTTAAGGAATTAAACAGAAGAGTTCAAAGGGCGGCTTGAGAAGACAAAATAACTATTATAATGACATGTACAAAGACCTGGAGATAGAAAACGAAAAGGGAAGGAGACAGTGTTTTCCTCAAGTTTAAGGAACTGAAAAAAATTCAAGCCTCCAGTGGCAATGGTGAAAATATTAAACAGAGAAAATATTAAAACAACACGGGAAACATCAAAAGAAGATGGAAGGTATATGCACAGTCATTACACCAAAAAGAATTAGTGTATAACCAACCATTTCAAGAGGTTGCATATGATCAGAAATCAAAAGTAGTGAATGGAGAAGTGGAAGCTGCCTGAAAGGAACTGGTGAAACCAAAGGCTCCATGAATTGATGGAATACCAATAGAGATGTTTCAACAAACAGATGCAACACTGAAGGTGCTCACATGTTTATGGCAAGAGATACGGAAAACAGCTACCTGGCCAACTGACTGGAAGAGATCCGTGTTTGTGCCTATTCCCAAGAAAGGGGATTCAATTGAATGTGGAAAGTATTGAACAGTATCATTAATATCACATGCAAGCAAAATTTTGCTAACAACCATTCAAAAGTGACTGCTGCTGTGTATTAACAGGGGAAGTGCTAGAAAATCAAGCCAGATTCAGAAGAGGGCATGAAACCAGGGGCATCATTGCTGATGTCAGATGGATATTAGACGAAAGGAGAGAATATCAGAAAGATGTCTATCTATGTTTTATCAACTATGCAAAGGCAGCTGATTGTGTCGATCATGACAAATCATGGATAACACTGTGATGAATGGGAATACCAGAGCACTTAATTGTAGTCATGAGGAATCTGTACATGGACCAGGAGACAGCTGTTCTAACAGAATCAGGAAACACTGTCTGGTTTAAAGTTGAGCAAGGTGTGTGTCAGGGTTGTATCTTTTTGCTGTACCTCTTTAATCTCTATACTCCACAAATAATCTGAGAATTTGGATTTTATGAAGAAAAATGCAGCATCATGATTGGAGGAAGATTCATTAACAACCTGCATTATGCAGATGACACAACTTTGCTGAAAGTGAAGAAAATTTGAAGGATTTACTGATGAAGATCAAAGAACACACACAGCCTTCAGTATGGATTGTGCCTCAACATCAACAAAACAAAAATCCTTACAACTGGGTCAATATGTAATTTCATGATAAATGGAGAAAAGACAGGCTATCCAAGATTTTGCTTTACTAGGTTCTACTATCAAAACTCATGGTAGCAGCAGTCAAGAAATCAAAAGATGCATTGCTTCAGAAGAGCTATTGCAAAAGACCTCTTTAAACTGCTGAAAAGTAAAGATGTCACACTGAAGACGAAGGTGTGCCTGACTCATGCCATGGTATTTTCAGTGGCATCATATGGTTGTGAAAACTGGACAGTGAATAAGGGAGACAGGAGAAGAATTGATGCTTTTTAATTATGATGTTGGAGACTAATATTGAATATACCATGGACTACAAAAAGAACCAACAGATCCATCCTAGAAGAAGTACAACCAGAGTGCTCCTTGGATGCAAAGATGGTTAGACCATGTCTTACAAATTTTGGCCATGTTGTCAGGAGGGACCAATCCTAGAGAAAGGACATCATGTTTGGGAGAGTGGTAGGTCAATGAAAAAAAGGAAGACCCTCAACTAGATGGATTGACACAGTGTCTGCAACAATGGCCTGAAATATAAGTAAGATGATGTGCCTGGCATGGAATTGAGGATTGTCTTATTTTGTTGTACATAGTGTTGCTACGAGTTGAACTTGACTCAACAGCACCTAACAACAAGAAGTCTCTGGATGACCTTGGACTCACATTTGCTTGTGGGAGACTCTAAGTAGGTTGTACTGAGGTTGGAGCTGCTACCTACCAGAGACATTGATAGAGTTTACAGTTTGATTGTAACCTAGTTAATTACCTCTAAAGAGAAACCATCAACATCTTCAGAGCACTACAATGAAATCCTAAGTCTCCACAATATAGTATTCACAATGTGCAGGAAAAAACCCTCTAAATTTATGTCACATATGAATAAACAGGAAAATGGGACCCATTCTCAAGAGAAAAGACAAACAACAGATGCCAAACCTATGATATTATAATTCAGATAAGAACTTTAAAAGCAATTATGCTTAAAGAATTAAAGAATGTTAAATAAAGAATGAAAATAAAAAATTTCAGCATAGAAACAAAGTGTTAAAAGTCAAATAGAAATTTTAGAACTAAAAAATACAATGTCTGAAACAAAGCACTGTGTTGCTTGATAAGCATGATGGTGATGTCAGAAGTCAGTGAACTTGAAGACAAGATAAATCACAACAACTAAAACAAATAAATACTGAGGAAAAAAGAAGAGAACCTATGGACCTGTGGGATAGTATCTAAAGGTCAAATACCCAAGTTACTGGAATTGTACAAAGAAACAATAGAATGAAGCAAAAAGAAATTGAAGAAATTATGACCAAATTTGATAAAAGACATTCATTTAACAAAACCAAGAAGTTCACTGAACTCCAAGCAGGATGAATTCTAGACATCATAGACAAACTGCTGAAAACCAAAAAATAAAATCTTGTAAGTAGAGAAAATTATTACACCTCACATACAGGTGAACAATGATCTGAAAGACTATAGAACTTTCCATCAGAGACTGTGGGGGCCACAAAACAGTGGAATAACACTTTAAAGTGCTGGAAAAAAGTCAACCCAAAATTCTAATATCAAAGTAGAGATATGTAGTTGGGCACGGTGGTGCATGCCTGTAAACCCAGGGGGTTGGGAGACGGAGACAGGAGGATCACAAGTTCAAGAC
>VMDO01006536.1:36323-63474 GCA_007922755.1 Pedetes capensis
AAAAAAAAAAAAAAAAAAAAAAAAAAAAAAAAAAAAAAAAAAAAAAAAGTAGAGATATAAACAAAGAGAAAAAGACTTGTTAAAAACAGACAAAGATTTTTAAAAATTCTATCCTGATTAACCTCAGAAAGATAAAACAGTGCATCAGTGAAACAACTGGTACTATAAAAATTGAAAATTTAGTAAGAAAATGTTTTTAAAAATTAAAACATAATTGCAAAAAGAATACCCTAGGATTCAAGATGGAAGATAAAGTAAAGGAATTTTACTAGAAGGTAAAGTGAAAATTATGTGGTCAGTCCAGAAGGTCTGACATACAAATAATGAGAGTTCCACAAACAAAACAAACAATAAAAGATAAATTCAAGAAAATTTTCTACAACTGAAGGAAATTAGATTTCAGGTGCAAAAGATCTACTCACTATCCAGTATAATGAAGCAGTTCATTGTAAAATTTCATACGAGTGGGAAAAAAGAGAACATATCAAAGCTTCTCAGAAAAAGCAAAACACATCACATATACAGACTAGGAATCTCAAGAACCCTGAACTTGCCAACAGCAATTCTGGAGGCTAGGAGACAGAGGAATCATATTTTCAAAACTGTGAAGAAAGGATTTCTAGCCTAGAAGCACAAATCCAACTGCGCTATTAAGAATGGAGAACAAAAATATCTTTAGACAATGTCTCAAAATTCATCTCTCATATACACAAGGCTCCTAGAGAAGGTACTCCAACATGGAATCCAGAAGAGGTATAAGTCAAGAGGAAAGGAAAGAAACTCGTTGAACAGGATGCAAGGAGGCAGATCAGATGACCACTGTGCGCTAGGTGGGCAGAACAAGAGGCTAGAGAGGAGGTGAGGAGGTCCCAGGAGATGTGGCTCTGAGGAGACTGGTATGTTGAGAAATACAAAGAGGAGATTTAGACAACCAGGGTACAGTTTGCTGCTGAATTATAGTAAGTATATAGAAAAATAAGCAATCAAATAAAACATAATTTTTAGCTTTGGAGAGAATAAATATTGTGCAACAAGAAAAAGGACACAGCATCCTACATGGTTTAGTGGTAATTTAAGTTATACTAAAACTAGAATATTAATCTAACCAGAATACTAATCTAACCCAAAATACTACATGTCATACTGGGAAGATAGGAGGACAGGAAGTTGCATACATAGTGGTTATGAGGGCAATGAAAGAAGACTAAATACTCATCATGAGAACAGATAATTTGTAAAATTGGAAAAAAAAGTCAAGAAATCACAACTAGTAACATTATTTAAACAGAACTATAAATACCCAAAGAATAGTATAAGGAATTAAAAGTAATCATTTCTGGGGTATGGAAAATGAGGAAAGGGAGAGTGAATTAGGAAATTCTTTTTTTTCATCAGCCTAATATAATGATTTGGTTCTTTATGTGCGCATACAACTTTGATGGAAACAAAAACTTAAAGAGAAAAGTAATGATAACCTGAAAGCCATAAGAACCTTATTGGATACAGTGGGGGTGAGAAAAACATAAAAAAATGAAAAGAAAATCATTCATAATATTTATATGAATTCATGGTTGAGAGGTGAGGAAAACTTTTTAAAGCATATTAATTTAAGTAGTTAAGTTTAAAATTAAACAGAAATAAGGATTTAAATTTAAAATTTTAAGACAAAGATTTGACGATTATAAAATTTAGAACTTCTAAAAATAAAATAAAACCTCCTACTTATAAACAAAACTAAAAGGCAAAAATAACACTGGGGAAAGGGTTTACAATATGTTCTTAAGTAAACAATACTCATTAATAAAAAGTCAAAGAGCAACAGGAAATGGATGAAGAATATGAATAAGAAATCTGCAAAAGAAAAATACAAATAGCTAATAAACATGAAAAAATACCCATCTTCATTAGCAATCAGCAACAAGAGACCACAATTTTGGCTTACTGAATTAGCAAAGATTTAAAGGACAAAAAGTGTAAAGATCAGAATACAGAGAAAAAGCATCCTTATAAAAAGCTGAAAGCATCTAAATAAAACATTTTTACTAGAGAACATTTTAGAATTTCTTAAAATACTGAAAAACTGGAAACAACTTATAAGACAATAACATGCAGGTCTTTCAAAATTTGTAGAAAAATAAAAATTTTGTAACAAAATTTAAAATTATAAAATAGAATGTAGACTGTTATAGCGATTCAAATAAATAAAACTACATATACCTATGCACAAAGAGATGAGACTAAAAGCAGTAAATTTTCAGGCATGAACAAGAACTTGTACAGGTGACATTACACATTTCCATGTCCTGAAGAAAAACCATAATATGAACACAAAATTGCAATAAATAGGAGCCAAATAAAGACTTCTGTACTTAACAAAAGTCTGTTAATTACAGTTACTCACTTTGGGGTGGTCTTTAAAAAAACTGCACACTAGTAATTGTATCTATTTTGAAGAGTAAGATAATCAAGCGCTTTGGCAATGAGTTCTTAATCTATAGTGAATTTATAAACTACCAAACTGTTTTATCAGTTTTGATTTATTCACAGTAGCTTCCTCCCAGAAAAAGAATACCACGTCTCAATAATTCTTTACATACAAGTCTCTACTATGGATCTCTGAAAAAGTCTTTTGTCATCTAATCTAACTTTGAAGAATTACTTATGTAACATTAAATGTCAGTATCCACAGTTATATGTCATTTCTTTTAATACTCTTTCCATAAGTACATGTAATTAATATGGGCAAACAGAATATTAAAGGATAAGAACATCTGTTAAGACACTTAAGATTTGCTAAATTTTAACTATTTGAAAATAAAGATTTTCGGTCAGGCACGGTGGTGCACGTCTATAATCCCAGTGGCTCAGGAGGTAAAGGCAGGAGGATTGCAACTTCGAGACCAGAGGCAGTCTGCATAATTTAGCGAGAGCCTGCCTCAAAAAGAGTTAAAAACAAAAAAACAAAACAAAAAAAAAAAAAAAAAGAAAGAAAGAAAAAGAAACAGAAAACAAAGATTTTCTTTAAACTTAGCATTGCCGAGGCTGCTATTTTGTGATTTTGGAAAGTCTTGTCATTAAAAGCACCTTTTAAAAACCTACTTATCATCTTCAGATCAATGGTGTATCACAGTGAACAAAAGTCTAAGGTACAGTATATGATGTAACAAATGTAGTTCCTACACAGAATCCAAATAACTCATATAACACCATAGACTTTCCATCTGCATGAGTAATAAAGTCAGGTTTAACGAATTATAGAAGTATGTACAAGAAAATAAATTGGGGTACCATAGCTAGTGAGTCATAAAACCTTACAGGGGTTGCTGAGAAAGGACATAAAATTCCTTCTCTTGTGAATTGTTGGCTTATGATGCCTTTCAGGATGTACTTCTCAAAGTTAAGCAACAAAAAATGTTACAACATTATTTTCTGAACCTTTTTCTCACCCCCCCACCTTCTTTTCTATGTTTTTTAACTTTTTGGGACAGGGTCTTGCTGTGTAGCCCAGGATGGCCTCAAACTTGCATTAATCCTCCTGCCTCAGTCTCCTGAGTGCTGGGATTATAGGCATGTGTCACTAAGCCCAGCTTATCTGAAACTTTTCTAATGCTATTTCCATTTTGTTTCTTCCAACTAAAGTGAATATAAATATACATGGGATTTTTCTTAAGCAAAACAAGGACTTCCACATTATAGGGTATGAAATTCACTCTAGTCTAAACTTGTGTCTGTTTCGTAATAAGATGAATTCTGAATTTTAGCCAATCTTCAAGAAGAGATTCCTTTTTTCCACTTTTGAATGTTCTGTTATTGTTAAAGCATAATATTTGAATGGATCAAAAAGGTATCAAAGAAAAGAAACTACCCACAGTGTTGGGTTAGAACTCTGATGAAGTCTCACCTCCTCTGGATAAGATAATCTTCCAGGATGTCGAGGCAGCGCACCATCTGGGAGAAGATGAGCACTTTGTGGCCACCAGCAATCAGCTTAGGGAGCAGTTTATCAATGAGGACTAGCTTCCCTGCTGCCTGGATCATGGCCTGCAGCTGAAAGTCAGGGGAATCAGGGCTGTGGGTTTTTCGGAAATCTTCCAGAATTTTTTCCTCTGCTCCTGAAAAGAATGAACAAAACTACTGTTTTTTAAGTATAAAAGCTACTCTCTGTTTTACAGACTCTAGGAAAAATGAAGTGAATTCTTAAGTCCTGGGCCGGCAGTCCAGAGAGGAAATGCTAGGTGTGTGTTCGACATCTATGTCCCCAGCAGCCAGCTCACAAAAGGGTCACCTTGTAGAAAATGAGGGTTCTTTGCTTTCCTGGGAATTCTCACAAAGAAGGGAGAGGATTGAGATATCAAGTCCTAAACCAATCCATCCAGGTAAAGAAATCTTCCTAGGAAGTTGGCAAAAAAATACCTTCATACTTCTTGTCATCACAAGACTAGCTTTAAGGGGATCTAAACTACATTTTTGATTTAAAAATTTCTCAAAAAGCTTCACTGTAAAAACAAACCTCTCAACATCTTCTCTAACTAGTATCATTAACTATTAATTTAAAATCTGTAGAGAGTTTTAATCTCATTGCAGCATTACCATTTATTCCACAAAGTAACACCTTTGCCTATACCCAAATAGAAAATGTGTGCTAGACTGAGTAAATAAGGGCAGCAAATTGCTGAGTGATATCCATCTTCTGCCAGGCAGAAAGAAGGCTTGCAGAAGAATTATAGAAGCAGAGTACTAGCAGAAATAAGTTTAAAACTTGCCTCAGGAAAAGCCATTAACTTCTCTGAACCTCAGTTCTATACTTGTAAAAGGTGAAAATATGTGTGTTCTAACATATATGAAAATCTAATACATGAAATCCTTGATAATTACTGGCTTCTGGCAGAGGCTCATGTCAGTCCTGAATTACTTTTTACTGTCCCGACTCACCGTTGATCAGGTAGGGGTGGTTACAGCACTTCCTCAGTTCCATCATGGTGTTAATGAGATTGGGCATGTTGTGCTGATTTGCTCCCTTGGTCAGGAAGGAAAAGTTTTTCTCCAGGATGGCACGGTAGTACTTTTTCTGAATATTGGTCAGTTCTACTTCAATGATCGTCTCTTGTTTGGGAGCAAGGTTCTTTTCCACATCATCTTTCAGGCGCCGAAGCATCATTGGTTTTAGAATAGATTGCAATTTCTTTACCTGTTCAGGGAAATGATGTCTACTTACTTACCCCAATCCTGACTGAATGATCACTTGGGTATTCCAAGTTTGCTATAATTTGTTGAATATCTAATCACAGTACTATGGTAGTACACTAAAAGAAAGACCATGGATTGATCCCTGAAAAGGGGGTGTTTACAATAGTACTGGAAGGGGAAAAAAGAATTCAGTTTTAATTCATAATTAAATTACTGAGAATCTTTGTGGCAATCTCACAGGATAAAAAAGGAGAAAGAAGACAGTGTCTAGGATGGAGAAAACAAACCTCTTTCATCCTTCCTCTACCACACACACACATGCACAGGAATTAAGAATATTTTAAGTCTTGTTAGGAAGTGCAAATGATATATTACAAAGGGAAGACTTAGATGTTGAAAGAACAGAGTAAGAAATAGAAGCAATCTGGAAATGGAGTCCTCTTCTGCCTTTTAAATAATAGCAACATTCGTATTTGGGAATAGCAGTGTATGAAGAATTAATATTGCACAGTTGCATTTCTCATTACATTGTGAGAGCTGTCACATCAGGGGCACTTCAAGCCTGACAGTATTCTTTGCTATAATCTGACTACTTTTCCCCTAACAGCCCACGCCTGGAAAGAGATCTCCACTCACTTGATGATACCAGCAAGGGGACTTGACAGGAAGACAGTGACAGGGTAAAACATTCAAAGTCAAAGCACCTGAGTTAACCTAGGGCTAAAATGTGATACTCTAAGATTAACCTTAATGGGAAAATAAAATAAGGAAAATGAAAGTATAAAAGAAGTCAAGTTTCATGTCAGAAAGGGCTGTTCGAGAATTTTTAAAGGGGCAGAATCCTTTGCAGCAATGCTTCCTGAAGAAATATAATGTGATTTATAGAGAGTGATTTAGGCAAGTTACTTACTGAAACAGGTTTTGGAGAACGATGAATATGCTTTACTTTGGAAACAGATGCATTCTAGAACTTTTATTTACTGTGTTTAAAAATCAGACATTTCATAGAAACAAAAGGTACAAATGGTAGTTACCAGAAACTGGTATAGGGTGTGGGATATGTGGAGATTTTGATCAACGGATACAAAATTTTAGTTAGACAGAAGGGATACGTTCAAGAGATCTATTGTTCAACATGGTGACTACAGTTAACAAGATACTGTATTCTTGAAGGCTGCTATGAGAGTGGACTTTAAGTGTTGTCACCATTTTAAAAAAGTAGATGAAATAATGCATATGTTAACTAGCTCAATCTAGCCATTCCACCATGTATACATATTTCAAAACATGTTGTACACAATAAATATATACAATTTTTGTCAACTAAAAATATATAAATTTTTTTAAAAATCAAAAAATAAAGACATTTGATGCCAATGGTTTTCTTTTAACTAATCCCAATCTTAAACCTCACTCTTTTATGAGACCTTGACTTTACCAGCCAAGGGTATTTAGGAATCAAATGTCCCAAATGGGTAAGGAATTACTATGCAAGAGCCCAAAGAGAAAAGACACAGCTAGCTAATTAACTGTTAAAGACAAGGTCAAATGTCAATCTGCCACATGCTGGGTTCAGCTTTTGCCCTTCACTTGGATCATACCTTGAATCATTTAGAGTATACTATATGCCAGACACTGTGCTGGTCAATACAACAAACACAACTTTGGAGAAGATGTGGGCCTTGTCCTCAAGGAGATCATTGTCTAGGAAGAAGAAAAAATGCATACCACAAATTAAGTGAAATGGGAGAAGAGGATGCATTTCCAATGGTCCAAAAATGGAGAGAGGGCTGGAGCTGGCTTTTGAAGGATCAACAGATATTGCAAATGCAGAGAAGGGGAACTACATTTGATCATTCACTGTTTTCCAGTATGATTTGCATCACAAGTAGAAACAAACAGATTGGAACTACAGAGTGTACCTGATGTCTGTTAGTGAAATTCTCAAACCTTTGGATCCCCAAATTCTCTATCCCAACCCACTTTCACACCATTGCCATATTAATTTAAGAAAATTATTTATGGGAGAAGGGCCTGACAATCCACTCCCAAGGCAATCCCGAAGCACTCAGCCATTGAAAACTCTATGAGGGTCGCTATGAGTCGGATACTGATTCAACGGCACTTAACAACAACAACAATTATGTTATTCCTGCAGTAAAAGCCAAACATGGTTTCTCTATACCTAGCAATTCTTCAACTTGCCTTTCAAGACCTTGCAGTATGACTGTAAATCGTATGGTCTCACACTCTTCCCAACTCAATCACTGTTTCTAGCTCAACCAGATAATTTCTCCCTACTGAATAAATTCCATGGCTCTGATTATGCTAGGCTTTTTTCTGATGCAGAGTAGTCACTACCTCTCTTCTCTCTTTATCTGTGGATAACTTAACTATCCCTCAAAGTGCATTCTTAAATTGGACCCTTTCCCTGAAGTCTTTCCTGATTCTCAAACAGATGTGACCTTTTTTTCCTTTAGTGTCCCCAACTTTGATAATTGTTCCTCTTATGGGATTAAAAACTAGTCTGGCTTATTTCTATAATCCCTAGTAGTGATTTCACCCGTGCTACATAGACACTTATTAATATTGGTTGATTTGAATTATCTTTAAGTCCAACAAACTAGACTTAGGACTGGACTTTCTAAAACTGAGGAAATTCAGTTGATCTGGACAAAACTGGACTTAACTACTCCAGGTAAAGGACTGCCTCCTTTTCAATTCCTGGATATACTATTTGTGTATTGTGCTATAATCAAGAAGATGGGTCTGGGAATATGTTGCAGATTATGTAGGAGAAAGGATGAAGGATGAGGGAAATAGAAGAAAGCACCATGCTCCTGAGGCCAGCAAAACCACTCAATTTACAAGGAGTTCAGTGAAGCAGGGGGCCTGATACGCTAACATAAGACATTTTGGATGTTCACTGATCCATCCTTTCTAGCAATAAGAATTGCTAATAATCAGGTGGTCCTCCCCAACATAAGCAAATACTCAAAATAAAGTAGGCAATGTTCATTTTACCAGAGATGTGGGAACTCGCTAAATCCTGTTTCCATAATGACTTATGCTTTCCTTGACATGAAAATAACCCATCACACTGTTTCCTAAATCCTTCAAGTCCCTAATTACCTGTTCCTCTGTTTTCAGGTCTCCAAACTCTTCCAAGAAAGCAGTCTCTGAAGGGAACTGTGATGGCTCCAGAAAATTCAGCAAACTAAAGAGCTCTTCCACAGAGTTCTGCAAGGGTGTTCCAGTGAGCAGCACTTTATGTTCCTGCACAAATTAAAAGCACATGGTGAACAGTGTTTGAAACACCAAAACACTGTATTTTGGCGTAGAAAATTATGCGAGGGCATTCTATGCTCAATTTGGGGAAATTCTATTCTGCTTTAACGTAAAGATAGTGTGCCAACACTTTACAGTGATAGTCATTAACAGATCAACTTTCTAGTGATGTGTGGATTCACATCACTGATTCCACCAGTAATTTCATGTTAACTAAAGCAACCACTCATTCATTCAAAATCACTGAGTGCTTGCCCACAACATACTGAGCACTGCCCAAAAGGAGCAATGTTAAGAGGCCATAATATTTGGTGCCCATTCATTCAGGAATCTAGAAACCAACCAAAACACTTCACATTTCCAGGTCAAAAATTTCATGGTACTTTAGAGTTCCCTGAGTTCCTCTGGGAATCACTCTGTGGCAAAAAGAACTACGCTTAAGGAAGCGACATGCAGAATGGCTAAGAAATATTTCTTCCACTTGGAGTAGAAGGAATTTGTGTTTATTTATGTAAAAAGCTAGCTAACTCTCACCAAGGCCATGAGCTTTAGTCCCTCCAGAAGTTTGCAGTTCCTATTCTTCAATCTGTGGGCCTCATCAATGATCACACAACTCCAGTGAATCTTCTTCAGCTCTGGGCAATCTGCCAGGATCATCTCAAATGTTGTGATGACAACATGGAACTTGAAAACTCCTGAAAGGGGGTTTCCCTGAAGATGACACAATGGAAAGCAGAGCTTTACACCATAGCTACCAAATTTTGCTAAAGGGTTACCTGCTGGATTAGAGAAGGCAGTACTACTCAATGTTAAGGCCCAGGTGAGAAGCCAAGATGTACTGCTTTTCCTCAGGTGAAAAAGAGAATGGAAGAACAAATCCTTATTTAGATGAGAAAGACGATACAATGAAACAAGTGAGAGAGCAAGTGTCCTCACAGAGATAGAAAGAAAGCTATGTGGAATGGACAGCACAGGAGATTTTCATTTATTAAATGCCATGATAAGGAAACCAAGTGGGGGTGACTCACACATCATCCCTAGCCAGGAGTTTGTCTAAACCATACATAGGGTGAACACCCAAAGAAACTGCTACTTTTCAGATTTATGTAATTTTACCTTGTAATTCCGATTCTAGATTAAAAGTAATGATCCTGATGTGCCTGGGGCAAGTGCCACAGGATAGGGAACACCTTTGTCTTTTAGCCTGTCTGATGTTGCCATCACATTTCAAAAGTAGAGCTACATCATGTTAAAGGACACCTGAAATTTCTTCCAAGTGTCTCCTGCTGTGTATGAAACCTTTGGGGAAGAGTACACTGGGTTTCCTCTGATTACAGTCATTTAATTTTGACTTTGCTTAATTACAAAAACCAGTGCCCAGGATAAACACATAACCACACTCAGTAAAGTGATTACATGTAACAAAAGTGTAGGAAAAAAAAAGTTCAGTTGTGCTTTTAGCAATATGAAACCTATTTTGTATCTGCCCAAACTATTCACCTCCTCTCCAAACTTCCTGGCTGGAAATCTATCCACTGTACACTATGTCTTCTCACTTCCTTTACTCAGGACATAACAATTCAGATAAAATCTTCTGCATATAAAAGCAACTTCTTAAGCCAACCAATAAGCCAAGGTTTGGGTGTTCTAAAAGACTCCTCTTGGTGTATCTCAGATGGATGAGAAATCATGTTCTTTAATCTTTTCTTCTGTCATAAATTAAACTACAAGGGAGTAATAAGTCAGTCTCAACAAGCATATAACTCTATAAGTAAGTCAACAGTAAACCAAGGCACAGGATTCTCAAACTCCTGAAGGTAAGTGGTAGAACGGTTGTTCTGAGTTCAGGCAGTCCTGGTGTCTTTGTGATCCATGTGAGGCTTACCTGTGCATCTCTGTACACCATTTCATACTGCTGGATCATCTGCCTGCTGATCTGGCTGCCGTGGTACACGATGGCGTTCATCTCTGTCCATGTCCGGAACTCCCGCTCCCAGTTAGTGATGGTGGAAAGAGGGGCGATGATGAGAAAAGGGCCGTGGATTCCTCTGAGGAATATTTCTGAAAGGAATGTGATGGACTGGATGGTTTTCCCTAGGCCCATCTCATCAGCCAAAATACAGTTTTTTCTACAGAAGGTAAGAATAAAAGTAATTAATTTCCAATATAGGACAGCTGTAGAGGTTAGTTATAAATAAAACATTTTAACCTAAAAGGTCATTGGTGAAGGCTTTATTATCATTTTACCGAAAGTTTTTATTATTATTCATACTGTGCCTACTTCCAAAATGGAGCTATGCCAATTTGGGAGAAAATATATGAAATAAGTCTATTAAAATATAAACCAAAAATACTAAAAATTAAAATAATATTAAGGTAAGGAGAAAATAAAGTCCCACACCTAAGCTAGTTTTTGTAAGTGAGAAACTTCCTAGAAGTCAAGGTAAAAAGAAAAAAAAAAGATAACTTACGTGAATCCCATCACCTATCATTTGCATGTTATCCGAGGACAAACTTTTATCCCATGCAGTAAATTCCTTAATAGAGTAAAAATGTTGGTCTCATAATCCAGAATCAAGAGTTGCCTACCAAAGCGGTGGCTCTGGAAGGGGTGTGGCCACCATTTGGTCTCACTCCCTTGTTGTTCAGACGGGCAAGACCTGGACTAGTTGGGTGAGCTATGCTCTGAGTCACACAGTAAGTGGCTTCAGAATCTAATTTATGTGTGTTTTGTATTACAACACACTGTCTTTAAAAATCACTACTATGGGGTACAATCTTGAATATTAAAAAAATTTCAACCCATCTTAGACTCTCAAATTTCATCTAATTCAGCTAGATTCTCACAAAAACCTAAAGACATAAGAGTTCAAAATTGAGCATTACAGCGTAAGTTCAGCAAATCTATGACTCACAAACAAGTAGCAGAGTGGAGTCTAGAAATCAGATCCATTCTCTTTTAAGTGTTTTTATTTGTAGGCAGGGAGCTAAAGACAGAGATGAAAACTGCTTTACAAGATCTTTTGTGTTCTGCTTCATGTAGGTTAATCCTAGCTTTTGATTAGATTGTGCCCCACCCTAAAAGGTACAAAGTCAGTGAATGTCTAAAAATCATTCCTCCTTCTGGATGGAGAAATGCCTGACATAAAAGTAAAGTCTTGGAATGATGCTAAACTGGAAGCTGTGTTGCTTTCTCACTACTCTGCTACTGCTTTGGGAGAAGGATGTGGCAACCCACTCCTGAAGCAATCTTGAAACAATCAGCCATTGAGAACCCTACAGGGATCACTATAAATTGCACAAGATGCCACCACACCTAACAACAACAACAAACAACAACTGCTGTGGTTACTCTTTTTTTTGTTGTTGTTGGAAATTTTTTATGTACACCTTAATGTGATTCATTCTGACATGCTTTTCATTGTGACATTTCCATATATGCATTTTGTTGTACATTATTCATATAGGTTCCCCCTTACTCTCTTACGCTTCCCCCATCAAAGACTTCTCTACCATTTACTTGTCTTTTTTTTTTTTTTTTTTCCCGGTACTGGGTATTGGACCCAGGGCCTCGCGCTTGCATGCTCTACAAGTGCTGGTTTGAGACAGAGTCTCGCTAAGTTACGCAGACTGTTTCTGGTCTCGAATTTGCGATCCTCCCGCCTCAGCCTCCCAAGCTGCTGGGATTACAGGTGTGCGCCACCGCGCCCGGCCATTTACTTGTCTTTTTATGGTAATATTTTTCTATATATCCTTGGGTTCCAGTTCTGTTCAAGATAGAAACTTTTCCTGAGGTGAACTTTCTTTTCATGTTGTCAGAACTATTACACACATTTTCTAGACCATGTACAGTAACACCATTCTTAGCTTTTTTTTTCTTTTATTATGATCCGACCTTTGAATAGGATTTTTCCTTCTTATAATTTTGATTCAGCTCCCACATGAGTGAGAACACGTGGTGTTTCTCTTTCTGAGCTTGTGTTCGTTTACTTAAAATGATTTTCTCTAATTCCATCCATTTTGCTGCGAATGACCCTATTTCATTTTTCTTGATTGCTGAGTAGTATTCCATTGTGTATATGTACCATAGTTTTTTATCCATTCTTCTGTTGAAGGGCACTTTGGTTGATTCCACATACTTGCTATTGTGAAAAGTGCTGCATTGAACATGGAGATGCAGGTGTATGTGGTATGATGACCCATCTCCCTTTGGGTAAATTCCCAATAGTGTTACAGCTGGGTCATACAGTAGACCTATTTTCAGTTTTTTAAGATACCTCCATATTGATTTGCTGTGGCTACTCTTAAGTTTTCCAGACTAAGGCATCAATGTACCTCCAATTATGAACATCTGGGCTGGTTCTGGTCTCTTACCTGTTATACCAATTAAAAAGAAGCCAGTTCATTCCCTCCAGCTGATACTCCCGGAGCTGGTTACTGTTCTTGTACTCTCGAGACTTCTCAAGTTTCTGCCAGGAATCTGAAGCAGGTCGCTCCTAGGCAAGATCATGGAAAAGGGCAATAAAAACATAACAGATGAGGTGGGTGTGGTGGTGCACACTAGTAATTCCAGAGACTCAGGAGGCAGAGCCAAGAGGATCCCAGGTTAGAGGCCAGAGGCAGCCTCCGTAACTTAGCAAGACTCTGTCTCAAGATAAAACATAAAACATGAGCTGGGGGTACAGCTTAGTGCCAGAGGAGTTGTAAAGTATGCACGAGGCCCTGGGTTCAGCCCATAATACTAACAAAAAAAAACAAAAAAACAAAAAAAAACAGATAATTATGGACAAGGTATTAAATCTCACTGTCCTAAGGTTTGTTTCAAGCTGCAGTTATTTTCTGAGTAATGGTCCTATATTTTCTAGATTTCACCAGATTAAAAAACACTTATATAAAACTTTCAAGTAATTGAGAAACAGACTTACCTAAAGTCTTGGCAAGTGTCACACTGCTTTATTTACTCTTGGATGCCACTCTTATCTACACTTTAATTTCCCCACAAGCTAGTATTAGTCAGGGTTTTTTTTTGTTGTTGTTTGTTTCTAAAAATAGAATTTCTTCTTAATATTTCTTTGTGTCTGGTATCAGATCAGGAAAGTACAGTGGGCAAATACTGTGTTGGTTAGTTTCTATAAGCAGCATATAAAACAAATTTTTTTTTTTTTTGCCTTACTGGGGGTTGAACCCAGGGCCTTGTGCTTGCATGCTCTGCAAGTGCTGGGCCACTGAGCTGCACCTTCAACCCATTTTTTGACTTTTTGAGACAGGGTCTCTCTAAGTTATCCAGACTGCCTCTGGTCTAGAACTTGTGATCCTCCTGCCTCCACCTCCCAAGCCGCTGGGATTACAGGCATGAGCCACCACGCCCGACTAAAACAAAACATTTTATAATCAAAACTATACATTCTTTAAATTTCCCTTAAACAACACGGAAGCAGTGTTACTATTTTATTTTTCCATATGAGACATTAACTTCTCAAACTAATTCATCTGTTCTATATAGAGAGGCTGCATTATTACATATTAATTTCCAAGTTGCTTATGAGCTGCATTTGGATTCTTAATTCTTTCCCACTGGCTTATTTGTCTATTACTGCAATAAAACCATGTTCTTTAATTATTATAGCTATATATCAGATGAAGAATTATTTTTGCAAATGTCTTTGCTATTCTATCTTATACATTATTCTGTATGACTTTAGAATTAATTTGTCACGTTCTCCTAAAATCCCATTGGAATTTAAATTAGAATTACATTGAACTTATTAATTTAGGGAGACTTTAAATCTTTGTATGTACCAAGCTTTCCTACCCAAAAGTTTTGTTCAGATTTTTTTTAATATTTATATATAGATATGGTTATTTTTCTTTTAGACAAACTGAGTCCCTAGACTGACATTTTATGACTTTAAAAATTATTAGCTATGTCTACATTAATAAAATGAGAATATTGGGATTGTAGCTTTTCAATACAACAATTTTAGTCTTTGGTAGTTCTACTTTGGATTATTACAACAAAGTATATCTGAAATATGGTATTAACTAAAACTAAGCCATCTACACATGAGATTTTAAAAAATAACCTCAATTATCACTCACATTTGAAGATAAGTGTAAGCTATGCATGGTCTTTCAGAAAAATATATATCCCAACTTACCTACAAAATTCTACAAACTTCACAATCCAGAATAAGATCTCTTCAGAAAAAAGTTATTCGGGTGAAGTACCATTTGGAGCCAGCCCTTTGCTTAATGTATAAAAACAAGTTTCATTGTATCTGTAGTTATGATTTCAGTTTAGAATTTTTGAGATAAAATTTCAAAAGGAATACGTTCAATGAAAATAAATAAATTAGGATTAAAAAGACAAGTATAAAAGTACACTATGGACCATTGAGAGTTGGGGAGGTCAGCAACCTTACAACTGCAAAGGAAATGTGAAATCACCTGAGAACATTTGAGAATTCCTTTTCCTGCCAATGGCAGATTATCAGGTTGAAGAACTAAGTGGGAATTTGGCCAGGAGAATGAGTAAGAATTCTGATTACTTCTAGAAGATAGAGCTTCAGAATCAAACTCAATCTCTGCTCCCACACTGGTTTGTTTTTGCATTATGTTGCACATCACAATTAGCCATGCGAGGTACTTCTCCACAAACACGCATATTTCTTCCGTTACACTGACCTCCTGGGGGCAGGGCCTGTATCTTGCTTCTCATGTCTCACACAATAATCAACTATAGCAGATGCTTAGTAAGGGCTGACAAACTAGAAATAGACAATAGTAAATACTGGAGACTCCGAAGATCAGACCTCAACACCGAACACGGATCCCTGTCAGAGTTCATTCATCAGTGATCTGTTTTGAGTTTTTTGACTTATGAAAAGTGTATATAGGCATCTTAAGGTGCAGATTTGTCATCAGAAACTCACACAGTTTATAGTATTTTGACTGCATGATTGATTATACTAAGTTTCCAGCAGAGATAGTGATGCATTACCATTTGCTTAATTTCAGGGAGAATTTGAAGAGATTCAAATTCTTTAACTTTTGCAGGATCTACATCTTCCTCTAGCTCCCATGTGCTTTCTTCATATGGCAGGGAACACCACTTCACCAAGTAATGTGTCACCTCCTGGTGGGAAACAAGAGAAAAATTTTGTGATTTTTCTACTAGATTAAAGAAGCCAATCATTCCCTGCCAGCCCATTAAAAGCCACCCTACATGACAACACTTGAATACCATTAAAGCAAAGCCTACATGTTAACAAAATAAAGTATGTGGAAAGAAAGGACAATGCTTTAGGAAAGGCAAATGGCAACACACTTACCTCTCCTGTTTCTGCATCCTTGGTGTGTGCTACCTCCAAAATGCGATCAACTTCTACATAGTCTGGATTGAACAAGTCTTCATCAGGCTAATGCAAACAGCAGAGAACAGTTAAGAGTATCTCCAGGATTTTATTTCTAAGTGGTCTCTACACCAGGCCCAGTCAGAAAACACATACAGACAGGGTTTGCTTCAGAATAAAAGTAACTTCACAGACATTTCTTAACTATCCCCAAATCCTATTCTTCATGTCTAAATTTAAAGGCTCCTACCACCTTAGCTGTTGTGTCATGGTCAGGAAATTGTCCTGTGGTCATTATAGTTGTGTATAAAAATCAACACAAGGGCTCCCTTTGTCTTACTGCTCCTTCATCCCTTGGCAACTTGCAATCATAGTTTCTTTTCCTTCTTAATAATGATAATAGATAACATTGGAAGGGGCATGAAGAGTTTCCTGGGTACTAGTAATGTTCTACCTCCTAATTTTAGGTAGTAGTTACACAAGTGTTTTTATTTTATAAAAACTCACTGAGTTGTACACTTAGAATGTTTACTTATCTTTATACATATTATGATTCAAAAAGGTTTACTTATAAATCAACAATAAGCAACATTCAGGAATATTTAGTGTGTCCAGAGTTATGCCAAATGCTTTCATTTAATGCTCAAAATTACCTCATGGAAAAGGTGCTAAAATTATTTTATCAATCAGAAAACTGACTTAGGTTAACAATTGTGATTGAGGTCACAGAGTTGTGTGAACTGTATGGTCACAGTTTTTCTTACCTAAAACCTTCTTCCTGGACTGCTGGAATGTTCTTACTGCTCTTAGGCTGGAAGGCACTTTAGGGGCCATTTAGTTTCACTGTCTAATCACTGCAGGAAAACTCTTTACAGTATCACTTCAAAACCTATCCTCAGATTCAACTGTTACTGTTAAGAAATTTACTACCCTTAAAGACCCGACCCACTGCCAAAACAGCTTTACCTCTACCTACTTAGTAGTAGTATCCGAGTCTTTATCATTATTTATTAAATTATAGCCTAACTTCTTTTGTGTACATGTCCTTCACTGGTGTGCAAAGTAGGTAATGTGATTGTCTCCTCTGTGTTGGCTCTTTAACAATTTCCTACCTAGGTTTAAAAACAAAACAAAAATGAACAAAAACAACCCAGTATAGGGTTGGGGGTGTAGTTCAGTGGTACAGCATTTGCCAAGCATGCCTGAGGTCCTGGGTTCCATGCCTAGTACCAAAAAAAACAAACAATGAACAACCCCAAAACAAGACTGGCTTATTCAATTGTTCTTCCTAGGTCATGTTTCCAGACCTCTGAATGATACAGAAAGCTAATATTTATGGACTATATTGTAATTAACGAACCAGGCACCATGCTAAACACTTCTATAAACACTGTGTCTTTAATTATCCACAACAGCCAAGGTACAGAATCCATGTCCACTCATGGACATGGATGAATGGATAAGGAAAGTGTGTCCACATACATATACAATAGAATACTATTCAGCCTTAAGAAGGAAATCCTGCAATTTGCAATAACACAGACGAATATGGCAGGCATTATGCTAAGTGAAATAAGCCAGACTCGGAAAAACAATTACTGCATGATCTCTCTTATATGAGGAATATAAAAGAACCAAACTCATAAAGCAGAAAGCAGAATGGTGGTCACCAGGGGCAGAAGGGAGAGAGAGATGAAGAGATGCTGGTTAAAGCATACATTATTTCAGGTATGTAAGATAAATGTTCTGAAGATCCAATGTACAGCACAGTGACGACAGTTGAAAACACTGTATTGTATACTTGAAATTTGCTAAGAGGGTGGATCTTAAGTGTTTTCAATTCAAGGGAGGTGAGAGGAGGAAAAAATGATAACTATATGAGATACTAATATGGTAACCAGCTTGACTACAGTGATTATTTCACAATGTATATGGCTGTGGTTTAGTGCAGTTGGTAGAGTGCTGTTCTGCACTCTCTGAAGCCCTGTGTTCGATCCCCAGCACCATAAAAATGGGAAAAAGACTTGGCACTCCACTCCTGAAATAATCAGCCATTGAAAACCCTGGGAACATCAGAGAAGCACCGACAGTGCCAGGCATGGCACAAGTGTCAGAGAGTGCTTCATTCTGTTGTATATAGATTCTCTATGAGTCGGACCCAACTTGACGGCACCTAACAACATGTTAACTGAAACATCAACTTGTACATGGTAAATACACACAATTTTTGTCTATAATACCCCAATAAACGTGAAAAACAACAGCACCATGTCACTTAATTGCAGGTATTCTGCAAGGCTGACATGAGAATACCGAGTTTGCAGGAACTTATGTCAGTGGCCCAGGGCCACTCAACTGGGTGTGTGCATGTGTTGACAGGAAGCCCCATCAGTTTGACTCCAGAGCCCACACTCTAACCACTGTGCAGTCCACTTTCCATCTTTTGTCATACTTGGCTATGCCTCTGCCCTATTTTTTTTCTTTTTGTTGTTGCTGTTGTTGTTTGTAGTATGGAGGTGTTGAACTCAGGGTCTCAGGTATGCTACGCTAATGTTCTATCACTGAGCTGCAACCCCAGCACCCTATTCTTTAAATTTTTTATTTTGGAGACAGGGTCTTGCTGAGATGTGCAGGCTGCCCCTGACCTCAAACTTGCAATTCTCCAGCTTCAGCCTCCCAAGTAAGTGGGATTATAGGTGTGCACTATGGCACCTGGCTTGTCCTCGGGTTTTGAGGTCTTTCACTGAGTCCTCATACCCACAGGAACATCACACTGAGGAATAATAAGAGCAATGCCCATCAGGACTTTTCTTACAACACTGCCTATGCAGGTTCAGTGTGACTTAGCATGCAGTAAACTTGTAGGTAATTAAACTGGCAGTATCTTTTCTCCCTGGGCTGGGATTTAGCTCAGTTGGTAGAGCACTGCTCTGCAGTCTCTAAGGTCCCAAGTTCGATTCCCAGCACCACAAAATGGGAGAAGGACGTGGCAACCCACTCCCAAGGCAATCCCAAAACAGTCAGTCATTGAAAACCCTATGAGGGTGGCTATGAGTTGGACTCGACTTGACGGCACCTAACAATAACAATAACAACATCTTTTCTCCCTAGAACTGCTATCCAATCACTTCTCCAACATCAAAGTTGTAAAGACTCTTAAAATACCACTGTAGGATATTAGATTTATTTCCCTATTTTACTCAAAGTAGCCTGTCCAGGCAAACTTGGACTTTTGACTTTGTCATTTGCTCTTGTAGCACCAGTCTGGCTGGAAAGTCTGGTTTTCAGAAGGAATCAGGATTTCAAGTCCCCTACCTTCATGGTGTGTAGGACCTTGCAACCTCTCAAGCTGGGTCTCCCTCATGTGTGCCTTGGCTACCTCAGAAGCAGTTGGAAATAATGGGCATAGATGATCAGCTTAAAACTCAGTTACTGTTTATATCACAAGAATATTATTTATCCAAATTACTAATTAAAACATTAACTAGGGCAAAATCAAAGGCAGTGTTACAGGAATTACTCCCCCCTAATACTCACCAATATTTTCATCATATACTCCAATCCTTTCAAAAGCCTTTCCTGCCTACCAGATTATGAACTCCTGTGACATTACTTCTATACACCCTCACACAATTTCCTGTTTCTGCAACGAAGGGGAAAATCACTTTCCTGGGAACTTATCAGAAAACAGACAGAACTGTGTAGACTATATCATGGAGTTTGTACTTATTCTAAGAAAATGGGAAATGATGAAGGACCTGAAGCAGGGGAATGGTGTAAGGCAAACCCACTTCCCTTAGCTGGGGATAGCCAAGTAACCACTGAGCACTGACCCTGTGCCTAGTAGCAGCACAGAAATAGGAAGAAGATATGGGCTCTGTTTGTCTTCCAATGCTTAAAATGGAAATATCTGACATATAAACAAGTTATTGCACTGCAAATACCTGCTAAAATAGAGGTGTAAATAAAATGTTCCAAGAAATAGGGAGGATATCCAATGGTGCTTCAAGAGTGTTCTTCCAGTTCTAGTCATCATCTTCCTTTCCTCAACTCTCTATTAGAGGAACATGCCATGAAAAATAGTCCTCACAGGCTTTAAAATAATCAGGGAGAGGGCTGAGTCAAATTGTAAGGTAGGTGTGTGTGTGTGTGTGTGTGTGTGTGTGTGTGTCTGTCTGTCTGTCTGTCTGTCTGCCTGCCTGCCTGCCTGCCTGCCTGCCTGCCTGCCTGCCTGCAGGCTGGAGATCAAATTCAGGCCCTTGTGCATGAGAGGCAAGGGCTCTACCATGGAGCTATATCTCCAGCCCTAACTATATGGTTAAAAGGGAAGGATCCCAAATTGGACAAAAAGAACATTTACTGACATTATCCTAAAATAATTTTTTATCACTAAAGGAAAAGGAGCACAACATGAATAATAAGTGAGGTGAATGCACCAGCCATTTACTATAATTTGGTGGCCTCTGAGTACATTTTAGGCTCCAGTACTACTGACTACATTTTAAGAGTAATTTTTATTGCGTTTCTTCAGAAGTTATATGTATAAAAGTAAAAATTATATGTTAAAAAAGGAGAATAAAATAGAAATTTCCATGATCCCACCTACAGTGAAAATGACACCTACATTTTCAGGTATTTATTCAAGGCATTTCTTTTTTTCTCCTGCATCCCCAAATAGAATTGTCCCGTATATCATTGAAGTCTGGCATTTTCCACTAAGAGTAGTTTGTAACACTAAGTTACTTTCACATCATCAATAATTATTCTCCAACATTATCCTTACTAGATGTACAATACTCCACTCTATAGGTTGTATATCTTCTATGTATGTGTCAGTTTGTAGGACTGTGGGGACTTACATGTTGCTGTGATACTCACAGCTATGCCACTAGTGTTTCAGACACCAGGAGGGTCACCCATGATGGACAGGTTTCAGCTGAGTTTCCAATCTAAGACAGACTACGAAGAACTCAGCAGCCAACTCACAAAAAAATTAGCCATTGAAAATTCTACGAATAGCTGAGAAGCACTGTGAAATATAGTGCCAAAAAATGAGCCCTCCAGGCCAGAAGGCATTCAAGAAACGACTTGGGAAGAGTTGCCTCCTCCGAGTAGAGTTGACCTTAATGATAGGAAGAGAGTAAAGCCTCTGGGAACTCCTTTTGCTGATGTGGCACAACTCAAAATGAGAAGAAACATAGTGGCTGCAACACTGGCCTCAAACATAAAAAGACTGTGTGTATGGCATAGCATTGGGTAGTGTTTCATTCTGTTATACACAGGGTCACTATGAGTCAGAATTGACTTGACTGCACCCAATAACAACAACACAGGTTGTATAATAACTAGAAAAATGCTTGTTATCTAAAGTTGTGTTTGTTTTCATTTCACTAATACAAACAAATCTTTATCATAGCTAAATATTTGTGCAAAGACTTGATAATTTCCTTAAAATAAATAACAGAATTTCTAGGACAAAGGATGTGCAGATTTGGGGACATCTGATGCTCATCTGACAGGTCAGACCTACTTATAAACCCATCAGGGGTGAAATAGTATCTCTTCCTTACATTCTCATCAGCAATGGATCTTAAAAGTCTCTTAAAAATCTTCAAACATTTGATAAGTAAAAACTAAAAGATTCTCATTTTATTTGTTATTTCTTTGATTACTAGTGAAATTGGGTACATTTTTCTATTTTTAATGACCATTTTTCCTTCTTTCTGAATTCTCTGATATTCTGTCTATTTGGGGGCTTTATATTTTTCTTATTGAGTTATAAAAGCATTTCTTTTCATTAAAGACAGCTGGGCACCATGGCACATTCCTGTAATTCCAGTGACTTGGGAGGATCACAGGTTCGAGACCAGAGGCAGCTTGCATAATTTAGTGAGATCTTGTTTCAAAATAAAAAATAAAAAATGGGGCTGCAGGTGCAGCTCAGTGGGACAGCAGTTGTCTAGCATGTGCAAGACCATGGCTTTAGGTACTAAGTACTGGGGAAAAAAGAGATTCATATCTACTATATGTATGTGTGTAATAATAGAAATGTTCCCCTACTGAATAAGAATGTATGCCATATAAGTAGGTGTATGTATATAATTAGGAAAAATGTATATGTACATAATATATGCCCATATTTCCTCATTATTTACTTAAGATGTTTATGGTATTTTCTGATACATAACTGCTATAGATTTGTTCAATATTCAGTTCCATTAGTTCTTTCTCTTCTGTAAGTATGGTACTTAGAAATTCTCATGTTTAAATAAGTAGGATTATTTATTTATTTTCTAACACTTTTAGCTTGGTTTTGGCTTCCACTTCAAAGTTTAAGTCTTTTGGAATGCCAGTTTTTGGACGGGGGCACCAGAATAAAAAAATTTGTATATATTCTTTTCATTCTAGCTATTTATTGGTATTCAGACTAAGATGCACATTCTTATGAACTGTTAGCTTATAAAGTTTGACCCTTATACCTTGTTAGATAAATTAATTTCTATGCCTTAAATCCAGGTTAGTTTTGCTGAAAATTAGCACACACTTATCAATTTGACTTAACCAACAGATATATACAGGACTTCAATTTGGACTTGGAAACATCAACTTGGTATTTAACGCTGCAAGAAAAGTGGCAGTCAAATGAATCAGTAAATATTGCTTCACCTCAGTGAAAATGTGCTTCATCTGGGCTTGTTTATTCCTAAATCTCTTGATCTTCTGTGCAATTCGAGGATCCTTTTCCAGCTCTTCCATTGTGGCCCATTTACAATGTAAGTAGGAACTATCCAAAGACACACAAATTGTGAGATAAGCACACAGCTAGCAAAGGACTGAGATTTAAGGTTTCAATAAAACAGGGTCAAGTCTTACACTGAAGCAGCAAAGTGGTCTGTTGTAAAACTGCTGGAGACTGTTGAGGAAGGCCTTGCCCATAGGGGCAAAAAGAAACCATACAAAACAGAGTAACCTCAAGCAACTCATCTCTCTGGAGCTTCCACAGAAACTGGCTCTGAGCAGAGGGAGGGGCAGACAGGGGCAGGCTATCAAAACCACATTAGTAAAGTGGACAGGTAGCAGAGATGGGAAAAATGCGAGAGGGGAAAAGAGTACACATTATGGGACAGTGGTTTTCCACCCTAGGTGCATATGAGAATTCCGCAGGGAGTTTTTTAAACTACATCAATCCTTGGGGCTCATTCTGACTCTGAGTCAACTGGTCTTGGGTAGAGCAAAGACATCAGTAGTTTTAAAAAGCCCACCCTCCAGGTGATTCTATGTGCAGCCAATGTTGAGTGTTACTGCCTAAAGTGAACTTGAGTCAGCCAAGATCTGTGGGTCATGCCTTAGGGGCTGGTTTCCGAAAATATAGAAGATAATAAAGTGTCAAGGGAAAGGAAGTTTTATTTATATAAAATCAAAATACATATAATATATTAAATAGACGTACAAATTTCTGTACTTAACGTAGAATAGCTCTAGGTCAAATGGAGGTTCTCCTGGGTGAACCTGTAACCAACAACAAGTAGTTATCAGCCCAGCTCCCATGCAGATCATCCTTATGTGCCAAAAGAAAACAAGAAAATCAACACCTCTACCCAGTTCTAGTACAGATTTCTTGAGGATATTTTCATTTTCCCAAGTGTTTTTCTGACAAGCTATTGATCACGTTTTCCAAAGGATGAATATACACCTATGATATGGGGGAAAAGGAGTACTCCTGGTGCCCTTCCAAGGTACAAATAGGGACAGTGTTTAGCTGATAAACCCACGCTGGGCCAGGGCTTTATGAAATGTCAGTACCACAGCCCAGTGCAGAAGTAATTTTATTTATCACTAGCTGGTCTTCCCCATCCCCCCATCCTGAAATAACAGTAAGGAAGTTGATTTTCATAAATATGAAAAGATAAATCTTTGCTTTCCCCAGCACGAAAAGATACTCTCTCACTCAAGGAATTTTTTCTAGGGGATTCCTACAAGAGCCCTGAGATGTTTGAAGAAAAAAACTCCACTATGTTGCCATTAGGACTCCTTTTCCATTTCTTCTTCTTAGCCTCTGTTGAGTTTTAATGGGCTACAAAAGCTAATGGATAAGATACCTTTTGCTAGGATCAATGGAGAAAATGATCAGTCTGAGCCATTCAAGATATTTTAGAATTTTATGTGCTAAAATCCTCCATGGGGGTAAAAGTAAGTGTTGACTCAGCAAGACAATATTCTTGCTGAGCTCTCACTCCAGCCAAGAACAACCATTGTAGGTTCTCTACCCAAATACCTCTTCACAGAGGGCAGGATATGAACCAGTGACATATAAGCCAGAAACGTGAGCCACTAACCTCTTGGACAGTCTTAGATGCCAGGATCTTCTCAATGATGTTTGCATCATCTTCTGGAGGCTCCTGGAGGCAAATTGAAAGAAAATTACTGGAACCACAGAGTTTGAGAACATAACTCTACGAGAAATGTAGGCTGAATGAATACTTTATGTGAAATGCTTGGGACCAGAAATGTTTCAGGTTTCAGAGTATTTCAGATCTTAGAGTATTTACAAGACTATCAGTTGAGTATCCCTAATCCAAACTTCTGAAATCCAAAACTTTTTTCTCCAAATTTTCAGATTTCAGAGCATTTTGGATTAGGGATGCTTGAGCTATACTACAACAACTACTGCTTTATTCAAAAGTCTACCTTTGAGTACTGAAGACACCTCAAAAGATCACAAACATTTTGCAAAGCTAGAATTCAAAGATGTGGGTTCCAACCTCTAGGCACAATCCTATCACAGGAACAGAGAAGTCATTCCACTTTTCAGATTCAATATTAGGTCTGCTTTAACATTAATAAAATTGGTTTTAGGACTTTCCTTCCTTGCTAAACTCCCTATATTTTGCTGCACAAATTTTTCAGAAAGCTGTAAAGAAAAGGATTTTGTGGACTTAGAATGAGTAGGTCCCAATTCTAGCATCTGTCTGCTATTGACTTTGGGCAAGCCAACTGATACCTTAGTTTCCAAATAGCAGTGGCAAGAGTAACAGGAAAAATATATATCACACTGGATTACTGGGAAGACAAAAATGGTATATGAAGACATTTTCTGAACACTAAGCAATATGCAAAAACAAGATGTAGTTATTCTCTACTAAACTGTACCATCTTTCCTCTCTGTCCCTGGAAATGGTTGCTTCACTGATCTTCCTTTGAATGCAAATCCCACCTGAGAAAAAATTAATTCCCTCCTTTCTACTCTTCATACACATGAAAATTCCAGGTTCCTCTTCTCCACGTAATCTTCCTCCAGAGTATGATTTTTAAAAATCTGCACAAAAAATGATGACCTTAAAAATAAGATGCACTTATCAGAATACTCTTATGGTGAACATCCTTTCTAGGACTTTGAGCGGTTTTATTTAAGCAGTTTCACATGCACTATGATTTTTCCAGATCTACTGCAATATAAGACAAAACAGTATGTGAAAAGGACACTCACCACAACTCTAACTGCTGAATTCATTATTCTAGGTTCCTGGTTGGAACATCCTAGAAGGAAGATTTGTACTGCAAATCACCTTCAGTCTACTCATCTGTCCCAAAGCCATACCATTACAGAAAACATATTTCTTATGGTCTTAAATCAAGCTTTTCTGAGAAAAGCAATGAGAATTGAAAAGAAAAATGACAAAAAGGGCATAAAGGAGCAAAGAATTATGGAAATCATCAAGCAGGCACAGACAGATGCTCTCAAAGGTTACAAATATTTACTGTGCTCCTCCAGACACATGGCATTGTGTTAGGTGCCATGCCAAAGTTCAAAATAACAAAAGTCCTTTCTCACTGCTCAACAAGGCTACTGAACTATTCTTACAATAGAAGGAAAGTGCAGGGACATACACTGAGCTTCTGTTTTTCTATTTAAATATCTGTTCTGTTTGCTCCTTCAGCATAGGTAAGGAAAGGAAGGCAATTTATTTTTATTGTGTTTTAATACTTTACAATGCAAATCTTTTGAGGGCAGGGATTCTTTGATTCACTGATGTTTCTACTTGCCTAGAAAATGTCAGGCAAAAATGGGTATTTAGCAGTTATTTGTTGAATGTTGAATGCTACGGGATGAGGAAAAGATAGAAAAAAATATCATGAAGACAGATAGAAAGGAGTATCATGAGAAAATAAAATATCAAATTCTCTGAGGCCACAAGCAGGAGGCCACAGACAGAAGACAACTATGATCTATACAAATTAAAAAAGGCTTCTCCTTTATACACGCAGACACATCATCTCTGGATAGTAACAGCAGAGAGCCAAAGCTAGGTATCCTTTCATGAGTAGCAAGGACCATTATTCCTGACCTTGCAGCAAACAAAGGTTTGACTATTCTAAGTGGACAGCAAATAAAAGTTAAGAGAAACTAGATTTAATGAACATGTTTTCTTTCCAGCTTCCTACTTCATTTCCTTCTTAAATTTCCATTTCACATTATTTATTGAGTACTTTTTATGTTTATGCACCAGTCTTTTTTTGGTTTTGTTTTGTGGTAGTAGGGATTTGAACCCAGGGCCTCATGCATGCTTTGCAAGTCCTCCATCACCGAGCTGCACCTCTCCCATTTTTTCACTTCTTTGAGTCAGGATCTTGCTAAGTTACACAAGCTGCCTTTGGCCTCAAACTTGGGATCTTCCTGCCAAGACCTCCTAAATTGCTGGGATTGTAAGTGTGCACCATTGTGCCCAGCTTTATACACCGGTCTTATGGAAATGAGACAGTCTTCATCAAGGAACTACCATGCGTACTAACATAATGCTTAGTTATGGAGGTGTGGCATTTGAACAGTGTCACAAATCTCAAGTGTGTATCTTGATGAATTTTTATGTATATACACATATAACTACAACCCAGGTCAAATTATAGAACTTTTCCAACATTCTAGAAGACCATTTTGAACTCACTGGAAGTAACCATGATTAAAACTTCTACCATTAAAGACAAGTTTTGCCTATTATCAGACTTCATGTAATTGAAATCACATAGTACACTGTTAATTCTTTTTTTAACACTGTGCACTATTTTGTTGTATATATACATGACTATTTTTCCATTCTACACCAGAGGAGTATTTGTGTTGCTTATTTTTTCTTTTGCACAGTATTAAGGGTATTAAACTCACAGTCTTGTGCAGGCTAAGCAAGAATTTCACCATTGAGCTGCATCCCAGCATTTATTTGTTTATTTATTTTTTACTGAGACAGTCTTGCAAGTTTGCACAGGCTACCTCTGGCCCTGAACTTGTGATCTTCTTGCCTCAGCCTCCCAAGCAGCTTGAACTACAG